>VOMN01076282.1:0-10367 GCA_014899125.1 Orchestia grillus
TTCTCGTCCTTGTGAAGTATCTACAGTGCCTAACTGACTGAACTTCTTAACAGATTGTATTGTAGGCCTCCGGATGGGAAAGCGCTTAGAAATATTACCATAACTATTACTAGATTCATGAAGGTTAATAATCTGCAGTGCCAAGTCAACGTTAAGCCCTTTTGTGTTTTCCTCCGTGTGAATGACAAGGCACCACGTTACGTTTTTCCGAATTATCTAAAATGCTTTTACAAAAGAATGGCCTTGAACGATTTCACCGTAAGTGAATTTATAAAATATATAGTTTTATAGCATTTATCTTTGCATTAAAGATGAATTATCCCCCTGTTTGCATAATTATATCATCACAACTTTAGCAAAATTTACTTGTTAAATCTTATTCCAAACAACCTACTCTTCTGAATTATTGAGTTTTTTTCTGTTTCATGAATTTATAATTACAAAAAAAAATACAAGATAGTACAAACATGAGGTCTTGAGAAATTAGTAACAATATTGAACACTGGAGGGTACACGAGCAATCATCTCGTTGCTAACAGTATTAGCATTACTCTCGACTCATTTTGTACGCATATCTTTTTTCCAACATGCCATTATCCATTTGAGTTCTTATGAAAACCCTCTTGTTTTCTCTTTTCTCTTTGAGAGCAATTTATTTTACCAAAACTCACATATTCAGTGTACATGCTGTCTATGTAGATTGTTAGCCTAGAAATTTAGCCACCTGAGTTTAGAAAGTGTTCAACCGCTATTACTTAATATTACTTGTCTCCACTTCTCTTATCAATTTTAATACCTAACGTCAGAGTTTTCCATGGATATCTTCCACACTCGTGAATCAAGCTCATTTCTTGAATTTTTACTAAGAAGACTTCGGCATCAAAATATCCCTCCATATAACGAAAAGAAAGATGTAGACTGATATTTTTACACATTCCGTTCATCTGATTTTTGATACAGATTCAACCAGTAAAAGAAGAATAACGCTTCTTTCTGAATATGATTCTGTAACATACCCATCGTTTGAATAAATAAGACCGTACGTCTCTTCATTATGCAGCAGAAGTTACAAAAACCTGAATTCTTCGAACCAATCTCGTGTGTAAATATCTACACCCTGGTTAAATTTTGAATTTCCCATCCCCGCTGGACTGCATTCCACTCTCATACCAAGTGAAATAATCCTTTTTTTTGCGTAGTTTTCCGTACAATCAATGGCCATTGAATGCTTTATCACAGTCGCCCACGTCCAGAAAACTCAAAAAAGTTGAATCAAATTTATTCGACTTCTACGGAAATGGTCTTTGGAGAGTAAGATACTACTGAGACCACGTTGTGGGATGGCGATAAGCTCAGGGCTTATCTAGCACCAATGAATTTTATTTGGACTGTTCAACTTTGGTTACATTTATTTTGTCTTTGGCTGGAGAATAGATTAGATTGAACTATTGAATATGCATGGACCGAGAAAATAAACATTTTATTTTTTATAGGACATTGTTTACTGAATGGTAAGTGAAAAAAAATGTATCCTCACGAACGTAATTTTTTATAATCATAAAAAACACAGTTTGGAAATTATTGCTTCCCTGTACAGTGGAACATCAATCTGGATGTTTTATGATATTTTTACGCGAACTTCGAGTGAAGCCTTCTAGAGAGCTTGATCTTTCCCGTATGCAACTTGTTGCTCTGGTTTCTTTCTGACACGGATAAAAGAAGTGAAAATCTTGCCTTGCGTTGATGCACTATTCAGCTGGAACAACATCGGTTTATTTATTACACAGAGTGTACTTCTATCTCAGTCAGTGGGCAGGGTCGAGAAATATTTCGTTGAGCTCATCAGTTCTATAGGAACCGGAGCCAAGGTCTTTCTATCTCTTCATCGGAGGTCTGGTCGGCAGGTGTCCTGCCATAACACGTAGTTTGGGGGCTCCATAGCCTGTATGGAAGACGAAATGTTATTTGTTCACTCCATCTGTCCATGTTGTTATCTAAGCCTTAACTCACAATCAAAAAAAGGAACTAACTCCCTGAGCTTCAATGCCACTGGCCCGAACATGCGTTCAGATTTCCTCAATATTCATTTTTGGCTTCTTTTTAGTAGTTTTTCCAGTACATTTGGATGCATAAAAGATTTTCGTTATTTACTGCTTCTACATATATAGCCACAATATCATTGCTAAAGCTTTTTATTCTTAGTCTATAATTTCCGTAAGAACAAACATCGAGCTTGAACGAACATTTTCATCCTATGTTGCGTACCATGCATTTTTTGTCCTGCATTGTGACTATTCATTTTCTACCGCAGGAATGCAGGCAGTTTGAATGACGTTCAGTGATGCGAGCGATGGTGGGCTTGTGAATTCATGCGAGGGTGTGAAGCCTTGTGATGTTTTACAGTGGCACCTTTGTTGCCTCCCTTGAAAATGGGTCATCCACGTGTGTTACGATTTTCGAGAGAAATTCCACCTCATGGACATGAATTGGACACTTTCAGCCATCTATAAAATTATTGTGACTCGATGATGAGTTAATGTAGTCCTCATACCTGAATTCTCATTTGAGTTTTTAACACTTGGATGAATGTCGACGAAACACAATGACAATATCTTGCAATCCTAATATACTCGAAGCTTTTCCACGACACATATATAAAGACTTTAATAAGTAAATTAAAACAAAATCAATAACTGCTGATTTATCAATTAAATAATTATTGGAAGTCTCATTTAGTTTCGAGATATTCACATTGAGCGCAAAGGCTGGAAGTTACCAAAACTGTCGTAAAATTCTGCATAAACTTTTAATTGAAATCTAATTTTCAATTTATTTTAAATTTCAACTCTCTACAAACACCTGCCTCACAGGTGAAATTGTTTTAGAATTTCTCAACAGAAGAGCCGTTCTATGTCTTTTGCTGTTTCGGTAAATTTCAATCGCACATTGGGTAAATTTTTTATGTATCCACCTTCAGTAAAAAGCCGGATGGGTCCATTTAAAACTTTTAGTTCATCGATGACTAAATCGAAATTTAAATATATGTTTTGGAGAATCAGAATGCAGAAGAGTTTTTTTGTCGTAATCCTATTAGAAATTATTAGAGTTGCGAGGTAGTCTTTAGGCAGATCTTCGCAGCAACGGTAGTTTTGCCACTCATTTTGTCAGTTCGGCGCAGATTGTCTCCATGAGCGAGAAATTGGCTAGTGGCTGCGTGCAGATCTCGTCAGCAATGTTCTAAAGCGGACATAACGACTGTATCACTGCGCTGCCGCTGCTCTGCCACTACGCTGCTGGCCATTATCTTTACCGGTTAACTGCAACAATTTTCAATACAGAGGAAAAGAATTCAAAAGATTCGATATGTAATGCACATGGATACTTTGGATATCGAATGGATACTTTTCGGAATGGATGCAGATGTCCGAAGTACATCACCTGGAGATCAGTACTTGCACGACTTTTTTTATGTATTTGAAAATTTCGAACTCTGAATTGGGATAAAGAGTACAGGTAGTGCAGAGAACGTATTTTACCGGAATATGTATATTTTGATAGAATAAAACAAAATTCATTGACGGTTAGAAAAAATTAGGCAAAAAATTGCATATGACACGGGTATTTGGCCAAAATTGATAGCATGTTAAATCATTGCTTCTCTACTGCACTATTTGAGTATTTTCTTTAAAACCTTCTATCAGTCTTCCAGAAACTTCCAGAAACAAATGTAAAGAATGCAAACTACGATCGGCATAATCATTAACCACATTAGATTTTTTTTTGAAGATTGATCCTCGGTAAGTACAATACCAAAAGTCAAAGAAATATCCAAAGCTATTCGCTATTCGAAAGCAAATTGTTAGATTTCGTAAAAAAGGATTAATGTAGGGGAAATTGCTGAACGGAGTATGATTTCACACCCAACTGTTGGGGCCAGAGTTGGGAAGCATCGAGAGGCAGGNGCTGCGTAAGGTGACCAATGAGCCCATGACAACCCGTACAGACCTACAGGGGGAGCTGGAGTTACAGGTACTTCACGGCAGTCAAAAAACAGTTCCTAGATAATTGCTTCGATATGGTGTACGTGCCTTTACTCTTAACCCCCAATTAGAGCACAAAGTTTTCAAAATACTTTATAAATACCTTGGTGCAAATTCTAATGTCTAGGAACTGTTGTTGATGCAGGCGGTACGCTGCCAGACCATCGGGGCTCAGTGCTGCTGCAGAGGCGATTCGTAATTCATAGACCACGAAATTCAGGGACCTCTAATTCAGGGACTCGTAATTCATAGACCACGAAATTCAGGAGCCTGCAATTCAGGGACTCGTAATCAGTGACACATAATTATTCATTGACCACGAATTTCAGAAGCCAGCACTTCAGAGACTCATAATACTTCATAGACCATGAAATTCAGAAACAGGTCATTCAGGGACTTTCTATTCATGACCACGAAATTCATTGCCTCGTAATTCATTGGCCACAGAATTCAAAGCCCGGTAATTCAGAGGCTCGTAATTCAGGGACACAAATTTAACATCTAAATTCGCTGAAAGTTTTTAAAAGTCCATAAGGACTCCATAAAGCTGAATTGGAGTGGTTTGCCTTCTGTATGTTTATTTTCTGCACAAAAATACATTTTGGTAGCGTGTCCTCAAAAAAAATAGGAAAGTTTCATAACCTCTACTTTGCTCAGTGGAATAATCTGCAGTGACCTTCAAGTTTTCTAAACTGACAGAGAATGAATAAGCCTTTGTCGGCATTAACATCTGCGTTTCCGAGGCCGGGATGAAATACTGAGATAAGTAGGGGCCACAGCTCCCGCACGCAGCAGTCGCACTCACAACCTTTTCGAGGACACATTCACTTTGTCAACGTTAGTGATTTTGAGGTAACGAGCCAATAATTTCATCCTGTAATTCTTGCTTCCATATTTCCAGGTGTGAGGGCCGGTCACAGAAGTAATTGGTTTAGAAAAGCGTCTAGCTTTCGCCTGCTGCATGTTTGAGGATTGGGACTATTTTACAATTCTGAAATTTATCTGGACTTCCGGTATTTCTACCACGTGCACGAAGTGGCCTTAGAAATTCCCTATATAAATGATTGCGCTTTGTTGCAACTCTATAGCCAGCTGTCATCGCATGGTGATTAGAAAAAATATCATAGATGGCCCTTTCACTTTTCACAAAAATATACTTATGTTGGTGTTATTGCTTGTTTGTAGATTGAAAGTGTAAACTGTACTTTTAGGAACTTCCGATCATGATTTACTCATCCTTCTTTATTGTGTTTTTTCAATTGAGAGACGTGTCTAAAAATAAATGCTATGCGTGTGGGCACAAAAGTATTCTCTTCTCTCTCCTGTCGTTTGACGCCCACTCGACTGGGGCACCTCGTAATTGCTGGTTTATGGGGCGTGGGCTTAGTAAATTTGCGGTTATATTGTGACTTTACTCAACTTAATTGTTTCTCTTCAAGTGTTTATTTTTTTAGTGATCGATTATTCACTCTTAGTTCAAGAAGAATACATGCAATATTTCGTGCAGACTGGCATATTTAAAAGAATGGAACTCTCAGGTATTTTCTAATGAAAGAAATCCATAACTTGCTTTACCAAACAGAGCTAGTTTCCAGGGAAAATTTTTTAGCCGCGTACCTTATGAAAAATTGTGAACGAATTAGCTTCCGAGAAACTTTATTTGCTTCTATTTGAAAGTTACTTGAAAATGTCTTTTAATGCTAACAAGAATCCCTTCCTATTCGTCACATAGAAGAGGAATGGATCTCCACGAGCTACTCACTCCACAGACGGGTTACTGAAAGGGCTCCCACTGCGAAACACCTTTGAGTTTAAATCTTCAAAGACCTCCATTTTATTTTGAGGCTAATAAATGCAGCGCTTTACAGAAGAGCGCACACCATTTAGTTGTGAACCGCTTTCCTTGACTACCGGAGTGTCCACATGGCTGTCAAGAAGAGGAAGAAGAAAAAGTAACGAGACTCGCTTTGTTTCAGCCATCATGAAGTTGCTGCTGCTGGTCGCCCTCTCCCTCGTTGCCTGCGCGTGGGCAGATTCCGGTCCAGAGTACTGCTATGTGGTGCGTATCTATATCTAACTATAATGTTATTGAAATAAAGCAGTAGTTCATCGTATACTAAAAAAATTTATTAAGACACTAATATGAAACAATAAAATGGTTCACAGCATTTCTTTCGCGAGCGCGCAGTTAATCAGTCACTTGTTTCACGCGTAAATCATGTTCATCTCCACCAGGTATTCATGAAATCAGTCAGACATGGTGAGTCAAGGATTTGATAGCGTTTCATCCGTTATTAAACACAACTTGAACCTGAAATTTCTGCAGTTAAGATATCGATGTGGGGCAAATTTAAACGAGTTCAATAGGTGAGGAAGGCCCAGTTTTCATAACTGTTCTAAGAAAATCAAAAGGAGCTCTAAACGGCAAATTCATGTCACTACACGGGCGATAGAAAAAGAAAATGTTCGTTTTTCAGCAAGTTTCATTGGTGAGCTGTTTTTAAATTCTTTTGATGTAAACACACTAGTGATGACTGAATATATTCGTTTCCTGTGTTTACAATTCTAATACTTATCTTTATTTTGCAGTCGACCTTCATCATCAACCGCGTTCTACGTGAGTCAAGAAACGACAACGGCGCATTTAGGCAGTTCGCGTAGTGGGGCTTATGGGATCCCGGGTTCGAGACCCCGGGGGCAGCGCATCACTTGAAAAGGAAAATTAACCGCGCTGGTCTTGAAAAGGCGGCACCCCAGTGTGGTTATGAACAGAGTGTTCGAAATACTTCTAGGTTTCCAAGGTGTAAATAAATTTATGCCAGCGAACATCTTAAGTGCTGCAAAAGAGATTTCCAAATGAACAGGACGCAAATACATTTATTAATAACCTTTATTATTTGTTAATACTTTTTTATCCCGATTTATCATTATTTTGCGGATAAAAGTCCTTTTTCTTCAGCTATTTTAGGAAAACAAGCTCTGTGACAACAACTTTCTTCAAAGCCGGACTCATCACGGTTTGATATACAGGGTATCCATAAAATCTCTTTAAGATTTAGAAAATTTATTACACAGGCAACTGACAAGGTATTTTATTCATATTTGTGCTATTATATTCAGCGTTTATGAAAGTTTTTTCCCTCATTTGATAAACTTCTACATGAGCACCATCAGTTGCACGCAGCGCATCAAGGCGGTGCTCGATCTCCTGCCGTGTTCGTTTTGCATGGCCTCATCAGTTGTGGCCTCATCAGCTGTGGCCTCACCAGTTAACATCAGTTGTGGCCTCATCAGTTGTGGCCTCATCAGTTGTGGTCTCATCAGTTGTGGCCATGGCATCAGTGATCCTTGGCTTTAGGTCAGATACGGGACAATACGATACGGCTCGGTAGTTTCGCTGCGTTTGCCTAACCGATTTCGTTTCAATAAATCATGAGACACATTGCACCTTCTCTCGAGGGGCAGCCGTTTGTTAGGGCCTCATAGTGATAAATTTTTGAAATGGTAAAGAGAGTTTATGGACACTCTTTATAATTTTAAACTTGAGGTATTCTTTATTGTTAAACCAAACATTTGATAAGGTGACTTTTTATAATTAAAATACGTCCTTACTTTCATTCTTATTTTGTGTCTTGCTTCTCCCTTAATTTCACTTTTCAGTTTCACCTCAAAGTTCATGTCAATCATGTGTCTTAGGTCAGGCGAGAGTTAGACGTCAGACGATGATCATTTTTCATGTTACCGCATTGTGGATGAACGTTAGTAAAGTGAAATAACCTTTCCATTTCAGAGTGCAGTGGATCATGCCGCGCCTACGAAGAGGTGAGACAAATGGTCCTATCGACACCTCTGAGTGAAATAACTATTGATGATATTTTGAATCTTGAGTACGTATGGAAACACTTCTCTTTTTCACGCGCACGTATGCATCCACACTCCTAATTAAGGCAAATGGCGTCTGAAATTATTTGAAAAATCATTCGTATGAGATGAATCTTCGATTTGTTTTCATAGTTTTTATTGTCTAGAGATACATTTTTGATGGTGATTTGTACGAACACACTAGTTTAGAATCAAGAAGCTTAATCTTTGAATAGCAATCACTTTTTTGCTTCCAGATACGTTGATAAAATAGGGTAGAAAATATTTATTACGGCTCATTTAAAGCACAATAACTTTGGAAAATAACCCGTTTGCAGAATCACTGTTTAGTCTATGTTCGTCGGTCATGAAAAATCGGTTTTAATTAACAGTGTGTTACGTAAAGTCATCATTATTTTTTACGCCATAAATACATCTGACTCTCATATTTTCCTCTTTTTTTTGAAAGAAGCGTTCAAAAAATAAAATTTAGCCGAAATATTTCGGGTGTATGTCAACTAGTCATACATCAACACTGTCAGCGATATCTTTCTTCCCTAGGTTCTCACATTTGCCCCTGATCACCATGCCTCCATTCCGGTGTGCTTTCCAGACGGGCAGAACCTCCGAGTTGGGATCCTTGCGCACTCGATGCTACCCGTGGGAACGCAGTGCGAACTGCAACGTCGCCGAAAACTGCCGCTGTTGTATTAGAAAACCCGACCCCACAACCACCACGAACACCACACCTGCTCCACCGAGTGGAGCCAAAAAGTAATTTCCCAACACAGCGCAGTAAACTCGGCAACGACTTCAGAGATCGATTTATGGACTCCGTGATGATGCTGCTACGTTTTGAAACTTTATCTTTCGTCAACATTCACAGATTATTGGCCAAATATTTCTTCTTGTGATCAAAATAAAATAACTCACGATTGATGAATTCGAGAGAGGAAATTTTATTTATACCTTCGTTTTTCGATATAACTCTTTTAGATACATTTATTACAGGAAGAATTTATTATTAATTGATTAATTTATGGCTTGCCGAGTCCTATAATTTAGAAATGAGTTTGAGCATTGTTTTTCGTAACATGTTTTTGAATGACCCTGCACATAGGAGTGTATTATAACTTCAACATGAGTTAACTGTAACTTGAATAAGTACAGTATTTATATTATTTTTAAATATTAACTTCTTTCTTCTACTCATTGCAAATAGTTACATTGTTAACTACGATAATTAAATGAAGTCTATTTCAATAGACTACCACGGGACAGAGAAAATGTTCCTTAAAACTTCCCTAAGACTCGCAACCGTGGAAAAATATGTAAAATACTTTATGTCATGTGCTCTCCACATGGTGCTCGCAGATAATTTCAAATTTAATTTAACTAAGTGCAGACACGTAACTTTATATCTGTGATGACACTTAGCATTAAAAGTCGAATACTAATTTGAGCTAATTGTAATTTTTTTTATCTCATTTATTCTAACTAGCTTGTACTGAAGTGAAGTTTCCTTACCATGACATTTTTCTTTTGAGTGACTTTGAAGCCAAACTCTAACAGAGAATTTCTTCATGTTCCTGCAAATAATTATGTATTGGTAACGTAGTAATCTGACAGCAGGGATACAAGACAATGATATTTAACGAACATCTGCTTTCCAAATAGACATCGTTGAAACATGAGCAAGGTACCAGGGTCCTTTCACTGAGATCGACATTATTTTACGAACGGTGCGGTTCCCTAGAATGTGAATCTGTTTGGAACGCATTCCACGAATCTCTTGAGATCGCCTCGCGCTGACAGAGTTGTGGAAATCAAAAACAATTTCTCACCCTCACCAACTGAACATTATTTAAACATAAAACTCGCTATTCAGGCCGAACGTAAGAGAACTGGTACCAATATCATGAGTTTTACTGATGCTCTATGGAACACCAAGGAATAAAATACTTTATTTCAACGGCTTCATTTTTTTATTTATGTCCTGTGCTTCTTAAAAAAATGATAGGTATCATAGAGTATGCTTTACTCGATCACATTGCGTGCGCCGACGAAATTCAAGTACATTTGAAATGCAGTACTTGAGCACTGAAGCATATTCCTGCTGTCAGGCATCTCCCGCTTCGTCAGTTAATGGTCTTCCTGAATAAAAATAATCGATCATATCTAAATGTAATCAACTTCTGTAAGAATAGCGTAAGATAGGTAGTATTTGGGTAAATATATTAGGCGGAAAAAAATTTGAATGTTATATTGAACTCATTTTTAGTCATATGTTGCACAGTAAAAATATAATAGTTTCTTAAAAGGCGACATAAAAACTTAAAAAGTTTAAGTGAATCCTGCGACTCAAGCCATTCTTAATCACCTTCAATATCTGTACATAGATAGTGATGAGGGCTTTCTTATATTCTCCATATTTTTAGATTTCAAAAAAACATTTGATAGTGTAGA
>VOMN01076289.1:0-21324 GCA_014899125.1 Orchestia grillus
GTCAACATGGGGGCAATAACGCACTTCAGGCACGTCAACATGGGGCAATAACGCATTTCAGGTGCGTCAACATAGGGTAATTTGATGCGAAAAAAGCGAAATGAATATCAAGTACAGGACTGGCCCAAGGCTGAACTTTCAACTACATCGATGTTGTTGTGTTGAATAAATGCCATTCGTGTGCATCGATGTTTGAAATGTTTTCTTCGAACGCTCTCTCTCGACTACGGATTAAGTAAGTGCGCTCGGTCATACTTGCATGACGAAAGATAAGCACACCACAAAATGGTTTCACTCCCCACTCCGAGTGCCATTTGGCTAGAGGAGTCGTCGATTACCAGTAAGAAGTTCTGTCTATTAATTAAGGCGATGACGATCACGGTTGCGTTCGTTTCGCCTTTGCTGGACACGGACAACACACATGTAGGAACATCAAATGGTGGAGCGAAGCGGAAAATGTGAAATTTGGCATCACTGATGCACATAATCCATTGAAGTGTGACATAAAATACAAATCAATTAACGTCATTGGTCGCACCATCCCCATGCTACCCCTCTCCCACACAGCAGGCTCGCCCGCTCTCCGGAGACGATATCCCCGCAACGCTGGCACGACTTAGGTGATACATAAGCCCTTCCAAGCAGCCGAGAGCTTGACCAATTATGAAAATCTTAAAGTTGCCTTAATACATGTGATCTCCTTGCTGTTCGTGGCTTATGCAGAGATCATACATCGCAGGGGCCGTTTAAACGTGGCAGAAAACAAAGAACAAAACGACTAAATATGGGTAGAAGCTATGATTAATCGACCTGGTTCCTTAAAGTTCTGAGTACGAGTACAGGTAACCCCCTTGGAATGGACCAACCCTTCAAGACTCAGATAAAGGCATAAACTTGGTAACTGAATGGCAAAATCTGAGACATACATCAACTTAAATATAGAAGCAGTACAGGGTATCACTAATTTTTGAAAAGTAGTACTTAGACATAATACGAGTAAATGTAAGTTTCTACAGCCCTATGCTGACACAACAAACGTGCAGCAGCAGTTTATCTCGACGATACGCTCACCTACCGCAGGGTCCTCAAGGAAGGTCTCTAGGAGGCCTTTCAACCATTACCATCTCGCAAATACAGGCGTAAGGACAAAACTCCAAGTGATAATTAACATTATTGAAGAGCCGTCACACACTAACATTAACGGAGAGCTGCCATAAAAGTAAATAACTGGGTGCCGAAGAAGTTCTCACAGTTCTTTCGTTCCTGAATCTTTAGTGTCAGTGTGCAAAACGTAAAGCCTACCCTTCCCGCTCTCTAGCTTTCTTTAATGAACCAATGTCCGACAAGGTATCGAACCCTAAACTTGTGCTAACCGCTGGCCAGTCGGTATTCAGTGTATTGACTCCAACGGACACCACAAAATAGAGGACACTTTTTAGTATGAGATAAGTGAATGATGTCCGAAAATGTAGAAGCTGAATCATAAATCCAACATTTGCATTTTTTATTCAATGTAATAGGCTCACCTAAATCTGCTAGGAGACTATTGTTCATCGTAAGTATCGAAATAATAAGCCAATTTCATCTCAATATTATACTATAAACTCCACACTAACTAAAATCCACCCCATATTCATGATCCCGCATATTAACATCAGCAGCATAAGCCTTCCGCGGAGGTGGACCCTCACCTCGCCTTGGTGCTTCGCATGGTGAGGCCGATGTGCACGATTCATTTCAGAAAATACTGATTTTTGTTTACCGCTTCCCGAGCGACCCAGCGATAAAATATTAATAACGCATGTGGTAAAATCTGTTGTGTATTGAACAAGTAGTAAAACCTGTAGTGTATTGAAGCTTATTGACCTCGGAGCTATGTACTGTTGAGTTTCGCCCACTCTGCAGGTTTCTCATGGAATTATTACTGGTAGTTCAGAGATGAGCTACTAGAGACATACCTCAGACATACCGCTGTTTCTGAACTGCCAATAATAGTTTCATGACAAACCTGCAGGCTAAAATGAACATCACGTTAGAGGCATACGGCGTCCAAAGTTCAACAGGTTCTACAATTGCGAGATTCGCAGCGGTGGTACGCATAACACACATAACGCTTGCGACGCAAGCTTTATCCTGTAATCTGATTTCGAAAATATTGGCATGTTTTTTACGGTAAATATTCGTTTCAGAACCGACGAGACAGCACGGGGTTTCACCCTGCCATTGCTTCCACACGCCCGAGAAGATGAGCTCGTGTAAAAGATGAACTACGTTCAGCAGTTAGCTGCAGCTGAAGTACCACTAATAAACAATTATTGAAGAAAAACTGACGAGGACAGGGCACTGCCAGCTCATGAATCCTATGCATCGCGTGAGAAGCACCAAGTCCCTTACGATGCACAGGAGGACAAGATCCTCAGCAGTGCTGCCCTCAGGGGCAGACACGACAAATATTTTGAAATTGGAACGCAGGCTTACATTCCCCGTAGACTTGCCTTTACGGGCAGACGAAAACAAAGGAAATTTCCTGTCAAGGTTGAAACGCTCCTTACTCCCTCCACAGGCCTGCTTAGAAACAGTGACTCATTTTTTAGGAGTTAACGTAGCACAGTCAACACAATTTTCAGAGCATATGAGTACACAGTTATTCTCCAAATAGGGCGGTATCAACATGAACGAGCATCAAACAGCGGGGAAAATATTAACATCCGAGTAAACAAAGATGGTTATAAGAAGCAAACAAGAAGATAGCGCGGTTCATTGCTGGAACCAATCCAGCGTTCGACGACAACGACGACTGAGAAAATAGAGAAAATTAACATTCACAAATGAATAGAGAAAGCCTACCTGAGCCGTAGTCAGCGCCGTACGACAGGGCAGGGGACGTGAGGAGCAGGAGACCCATCAGGGCACAGCAACACTTGAGCGTGTGCCGCCCGCTGGGTCTTGGCACGCCGTGTGCCGGGCGCCGCGCCATAGAGGCACTATCGGGCCTCAAGTGTGCCATACTCGCACTCTCAGCTCACTTGGTGTGCCTCAGGCTTTGTTTCATTTTCTGCTCGGTGGTTCGCGCTCCCTATTGTGATATTGATGTCAGACTTGCTGGTCGCATTGTCGAGGGCTGAGTTGGCTGTGCGTTTATGGATTTTGCTACATGTACTCGCTTAATTCTTTGTCTTCAGTCGCTCTTTGATTTCAAGTCTTACGCGTCTTAGAGAACACTTTATTCCACTTCAGTTTGTAGCCCATTCAAATGAATTATCAACGAGAGAAATGCATCTATTTACTCCACTGAAGCATTTATTCTGCACTGTTAACTTTCCTGGTGCTCAAATTGGCATCGTCGATTCATCAAAACTTTATACTTTTATACAGTGAGATATCCACACTTAAAGTTTGAATGTTCATTATAATTATACAGCAATACTTACAATGCAACGTCCGGGCATTTCATTCATCTAAACCTGTCAAAATCAAACAAAATTGTCGCCCGCAGTCAAAATCGCATATAAGAGTAATAAGAATTGGCAATCACTCCTGAATTCCACTTTTTTCAGTATAAATTATTTGAATTCACGAACACTGGCTTATTCCTTTCAAAATTTCTAATTTTTTTCAATGAGTGAAAGCAAATAATTTTCACGAGGTTTGCAGGTGTGGGTATCCACAGAACGCAACATTCACAGCAGCTTATTGCACTACCACTCTTCACCGAGTCACACAGGACACTAAGCGAGTGTTGCCATTTCTTTCATATAAGAATTCTGCAAATATCCCTGATAATAGCCAAACTTGCGGATAATCGCTCTGAATTAGTACACAGTGATTGCATAACTCCCACGCATGCAAATTTTTCTAAACACATGTTATGCACTCGGTAAAGATAAGAAGCAATGGTCCCAACTTGCAAAACTCTGTAGATGGGCCAAATTTCTCCGTGCGACTGGCAACACTGTCGACAGAAAAGCAACAGAAAATAGAGACGCTTGACGGGAGCTTCCCCCTATCTTTTTTTGCCCTCTCCCATGCCCCCTTCGGTTGCTGAATTAGACGGGGACATGGTCCCTATTTTATGAACATATTATTAGACTTTTTGAGCTTTCCCTTGTCAGATTCGCTCACCGATGGCAAAAAAAGTCGCAGTGTTGAGGGATATTTAGGGCGAAGCTCAGAATATGGAAATAATGCTGGAAACATAAACAGATTAAAATTAAGATAAAGATGAGAAACGAAGTGAACATAACAAAAAATAAGAACTTCTTTAAATAATTTCTCGTAAGTTCTATTTCATGGTAATTTATTTAAGTTTCTATGGTATCTTTGATATTGTTAAATATATTTGTGCTAACAACGTAGATTTCTACACGCAACCGGGTACAGTATTTGAAATATTTTTGCCCTCTCCTTGACGACAAGAATCTTAAGAATTTCCTCCAATAACAAGTCAGTAATTAATAAATAACAGAAGGTGATCATTCTGGCGGACTGGGAGTCACTTATGATAAAATTCCCATAAAAAATGAGTGGAAGGCTAAAAAATCTGATTTAATTCCCCGCTCAGAAAATCCTGGCCTGCAGCGCGCCCCGTGAGGTATTGCAGAACTCTGGTCTCTTACAAGAATCATTGCAACAATTTTTAGCTCAATGTCTTCTGTTCCCAATAAAATTTTACAATTACTGCCAAGATATTTGAGAAAATTTAGAAAGACTACAGAAAATGATGTTATCACGTAATGTCAGGGTGGCATTCCGCACTTACTAAAAATTATACTGCAAATGAAAGTACTAATACTCTTGTAAAGAATTGTTTATGCTAATAAAACCTGTTAATTATAAGTAACTTTATTTATTGTTTTGGGGTCACGCTCAATGCCTGTCAGACCATTAGCGACGGAGTTCTAGTCCGTCTCAACTGCGGAAATATTAATCATTTTAATAATAAATATCATGAATCTCTTCATTTTTTCGGGTCGGGCCACTATAGAGTACAATAATAAGTAAAAGTTGATACTGAGTAGCGTGTATAAAGTGATGATAGTTGTTAATTACCATATTAAAAATACTCAGTTCTGAAGCTAATGCCTATCGTTTAAGTGCTACTCTCATTGTTTGACTGACGGCCATCATAAGAAGGTATGAGTGATAGAAAATGTATCATTAGATGTAATCATTTCTCATATACGTTCAGACGCCACACAAAGTGAAAATCTTAGGAACTTAATCCGAGTTAGCGCTCTGATGCGGAGCAGATGAAGCACTAGTAGTTTTGCGGCACCTACTCTGAACTGTAAAGCTAAATCGTGAATATTTCTGAGACGGATGCCCAGATCTCTTGCCTCCTCTTCCTTCACCTCTCTGAAAAACTCAGCGAAAATTTTTACCTTATAATCAATAAATTAGGTGACAAAGCTCTTTCTGGTAGCCTAAGACTAACAGGCACATACATTTAAAGTACCCCAGTAGTATCACGTGCTTCAAGTTGAAAATGAGATCTTTCTCTTTGTACGGTCGTCATAGGAACAACAAATTACTTTAAAGACCTGAACTCTGCGGATTAGTCTTCTGAAAGTTTCATATGAAATTCAAGCCACCAAAGTTTCATACGTTCCATACGAAAAACTTAAGGTATTTTTCGATAGTTGAAAAAATGTTGAACAAACAAAGTTGAACAAATATCTGAAGCATAACTCATGTGGTGTTGAATTTACCTCAGATGAAAATAAAGTTTACAAGCACTTGATCAAGCCAAATTTTAAAGTTTGTTCTCACTGAGCATATTAGCGAAAGGACTTTGTTGTACTCAAACATACAATTTATAAACAAATCACTGTCCATGTTGCAAAATTGAAGTGCCGGATCCGTAGACTTAAATGAAACCAATTTATTCGTCTCCCATTACCCAGAATAAATACATTCTAAAAAGTCCTATTAATTAATGGACATACGTACTAGTAAATCTACAGAAAAAATCAAGGTTTGAAACTCATGATCATGAAGAATTAGAGATTGGTGTACGTAGAGGACAATTTGAACACTACTGAGACAATAATTTCATACACTTGAAATGCATTCTAATTCACAAAAACAAACCTGTCCTCAACGACGACATTAGTTCAGTACCACTGCAAATACTGAAATAATAGCCCACATCGTACGCCATAGTTTTTTCTTAATATTTTTATAATATGTTATTCTTATATAGTAAAATGGTAACCAGATACACTAATGTCAACCTGTTTCTTCATTGTACTTATGATGAATACTGGATTTAATCTAAAGCTCTACTTTTCATAATCTTTTTAATGTAACAACAATGTTCTTACTAACCTTTATAATTCGCTACTGAGACACGTAAACTTTTGTTTCGACACATTGAGGACACTATAACACATCCATCAATGCCAATTACCCCACGCAGAGCTGACGACGTGGGAGAGCGTTGCGCTCCCTGGTGTAAAGCGCACGGGAGTTCCAGCTGCCCTCGAACGTCACCAAATCGATGAGGTCGGCAGCTATTGGAACCCAGGCATCAACTCTGGATGGTGATGACCGGACACGAAACTTAGCCGCCAGATTTTAATCACAAGATAGGGTGGGCAGAAAAAATACTGTGTATTTTTTACCTGCCTTGTACACTCTACGGTGATTCGAGTGTGTGTCATCGATTGGTAGTTAATTGATACATAGACAATACTATTATACTTGAGAACACAATATGTGTATGTAAGAATATCATGGTTAAAGTAACGACGATGAAAGAAAAACCACTGAATGGAATTTCGCTATGAAATTTAATGACCACTGAGTAGAGCACTTAAATATAATATCAGCCTAAATAAGAAACAAATTAACATGAATTTTTAACAGTTTGTCTTCAATTTAGAAAGCCTTGCTATATAAATTAAAAAGGAGAAGATATGATACCAAACATAATCGTAAGAATACATGAACCTCAGGTGTGCTACACAAGATGCTTCAACATCAATGTAAATTTATTTCCGACCTTTTCCGTCAACTTTTAACGACAACACAACTCTCTTTGAGAACTTTGACACCTTTCGGATCTCTCGAGGCATGTAATTGCAGTACAGGGCCGCGTTGCAGCGAAAGCGCCGCCATTTGGCCCGAGGGCTCATTGCAGCACTTGCAAGTGGCCCAGACGACAAATCAGAGCGGGCGGATGCATCGAGGAGCTCGACGATGGCTCGAGTTATGTATGAGCAGCTAATAGACATTGCGTGCAGAAGACAGGGAAGAACACCGCTGCCTTGGATATCGACCGCTGCATCGAACAGCCATCCTAATAATGAAAGACCCTTGAATTTTCATCGAGAGAGTTACGGAGTTACGTGCCAAAGTGTGGAGATGCACTAAGACCACGTGGGGCCCGGACCATTTACGCTGCTTGCTGCGGGCAGCAGGGGACCTGCGGTCCGTGTCCGGCGGGACCGAAATCCTTGTAAGCATGGGATCATAAATTATGATATACAGAGATCGTTGGACGCGTGAAATTACTTCGTGGTTTTGGAGGTGTCTCTCCATGTGATATTATTAGGTCTTTTGAGTATTGTATTTTCGTATGTTATTATTTTAAATATTTTAAACATTTTAAAATGTTATTATTTTAAGGGTTTTCATATGATAGTCTTTCAGTATTTTGAAACTTTCAGTACGGAAATGCTTGTGTTCTGAGATGATCGTGTTTCAATAAATTTCATATGAGTACCATTATATTTTGAGTCGTTAGTGCCTGAAGTGAGGCATCATGCGCAAGAGAGCATTGCATTTTGACGCGATCTACCTTTGTGAAGTTCGTGTACGAAGAAGCATTCGCTTTCCTAGATTATTCATGCTTTAGGCACTGTCACACAAGAAATTTTATGGAAATGCACAGCAATTCTTGGTCGTATATATTTCCTACCCATGTTTCATGGGCATTCAAAACCGGCCTTTAAAAGCCAACGTGCCGGTCCCATGTGGCCAGCTCGGCTGCGCGAGGGTGCGAGCACTGTGCTCAGCTCAGAATGATTTAAAATGCGAAAGCTGTAAATAAAACTGAAGCTTTGTCTGTTCTGTCTCTCGTAATTGAGTTATAATATCAGTTTCCCCCTCAAATTTAACTCGGTGTGTACTTTTGAAAGCTTATCGAACTTCATGTGTGTACGAGAAATAGAAAGTTCGACAATATTTATCTCCATCTGTTCTCTGGCACAGTTCAATTCATTCTAGTTTCCACAGATATGAAGGCAACGGCCATGTTCGTCTCTTTCGTAAATTATGAACCCGAGAGCTATTCATGCAAATAAAATGTTCACCAGGGTGAATTCTTATTGAACAAGACGAGCACAAGCTTTGGCAATAAATTTGAAACGAAGGCTTACAACTAAATGAATTTATTTGAAACGACTATCATTTGCTAATGTAATGTTCTGTAGTTAAAGGGTGCGCTAAAATTTCACGTGCTATTGTTATGAAGCAAATAATAGTAAGCCTTGAAGCGATGTTATCAAGTGTTAAAATCACGTAATTTCCCTTGAAGTAAAACTTTTACATCACCCTACATCTGAAGCAATTCTTCCAAAATATGAACTAAATTGGTTCTACTTTGAAACCTAATTTCTTCCAATATTATTACGTAACTTTATTCAGTCAGCAACTGTCCCATAAACTCTGTTTTCGCGAGACAAAGCGTATGAAATTACACATTATCAACAACTTCATGGCTAATTTGGTCTGGCAATGGGATTTTAAAGAATAATTCATGATTTTTGAAATGAATAATGTCTAGTCGTAAGCCTGAATTTAAATGCCTGCAGAAACGAAACCTCGACAGCTCTGATGATGTGTTCGAGGCCCTGCTGGTGACTGAAACAACAAATACGCCTACAGGATGGTTTCTGAACACAGCAACATTTACTGTTCCAGCACTGGGGTGCCACATTGCTAAATCTCTGAACCCAGCAACTCCTCAGAAACTGGTGTGCTTGACAGTTGATAATCTCTGAAAAACAAACAGTGCTCTGTAACTAAGGCTAAAACAGCGGAATTTTATGCAGACGCCCTTTATCGTTCGTCGTTTATTGCTAGACCCCATGTCTGGCTTACTTTCATACCAGTCTTGCATAAATTAAGAGCGAAAGCACGAAAGTTTATGTTGTGGACTTTGGCATGTAGAAACTGCCAATGTTGAAAGAGATTCCGCCGATTCCTTACGGCATGACTAACGACTCCGTTAGGGGCGTCGTCCTCTTCCATGTGACCGTTAGAGGCCTTAACTACGTCTTTGAGTTCCATGAAGTTTTTACAATGCCTCTATGGCTCCCAAAGGATATATATATATATTTATATATATGTATATAATGCCAAGCGCTTGCATATTTTTGGGGAAACGAATTATGAAAGCAACGGGGCCTATTTATTCTATCAGTGCCCTAGGAAAAATTATGATTATTTTAATACTGTACCTCCGAAGTGCGCCATACATGGTACACGCGATCATCTAAGCTAACCTAATGTAACCAAAACACTATCATGTATAAATCTAAATTTTCAAGTTTTCTTCAAATTTGTATCATCAATCGAATGAGCTAGTTCTGATTAGAAAAAAATTAATAGGGTAGCCAAATTTCTGAAACCAAAATCCTTCATTTTTAAAATCACAGCAGAGATATTCGTCGGTATGTAATTTTACCTGTGTGGAGAGTTGCAGTCAAAGTGTTAAAGTGCTTGAATGCTGCTTCTGTGAATCTCCATTGAAGATTTCCTCCCAGCTTGGTCCTTATGCGCTAATGTATACGTACTTGCAAGAGAGGGCTTAGAAAATCAAGAGTATACCAGCTCCATTATTGGATTTTTTAACACAAAGTTCGCAAATCCGTGACTTCAAGTAGTGGCTTAGGTTGCAGCGCTGCGGTGACTCGGACTATGTCGCATTGGAAGAGAAGGGACCATTTAGTATGGACCATAGAGAACGATTAATCTGCGCGCTAAGTGTGTCCTACACTGGATTTCATGCGCATAGAAACAGAAAGTAAAGAAAGAGGAGGAAAAAAAGACAAAAAGAGATAGCGAAGAAGGTGTGAAAATTGTAAGAAGGAAAGTGGGTATGAAAGATAGAAGTCCCAAAAGCGCATCTAAAGCTGAGGCAACCCAACGAGGTGCCCATAGCATACGATAGACGCACCTTACTAGCCTGACTCTACGGCCTATCATCTGCCCTCTGAGAAGCTCTGGCATCAAGCGTCGATGTATTATGCGGGGTACAGTTAAACTGCAAAATAAATATTTATTATAAAGTCAAGCGAATTTAATCTCTTTATGCTGTCAGAGAGGCGGGGGCAATAACGTGGAATTTTTCTCGAAAGTTTGATGACTGCGCCTAAATTATGAAACTATATAGTTTAAGTTGAATGTAGCATAGTTACCGGGACGCATCATTTTCAAAAATGGCGTTAATTGGTGGCAAAAAGTGAGATAATTTTCATTTTCTTGACTTTCGGGAATTCAATTTGAAAACAGGAAAAGTTCGAAAAAGGAAAAGTTTGAAAAAGGAAAGCTGAAACTGAGGTTTCTCAGATGAGAGCTTGCTTTAGTTTACGGAACACACAACCATACATTCAATATGTGAGTTTTTGAGATGCTTTAAAAGGTATATACGACAGTAGCGTACGATGCTGTAGTGCTATCTGTAGGGCACTAGTTCGAAATGAATTAAATAGACTAGTTATTAGTCTCGAAGAAAATTATGAAACTATATTGTGAGTTTGCCTGAGTTTTGCAGCTTATCATAATTCATCCTATGTAGGAAAATCATCCGACACCAAGAACATCTAACTCAAACGGACGCATTTTAAATCCCTTTCTGAGCTCCAAACAGTCATCGTACAGCTACCTACATTTGCCAACCGCTTCCATGGAAGTGCCACGCGTAAGGCGCACTCTACAGGTGTAAGGACCTCTTTATTCCATCCGCAGCTCATGCAGGCACACGTTGGCGTCTGCTGCTTCAACTCCTAGCGAAGCTAGAGATTGTTCATTTGATGCTTCGCTCTCTTGCTTTTGCTGGGAAAGTTGGAACAAAATCCCTATTATTAGTTAGCAATCAAAATAGATATCGCTTTGAAAAGAGTTTTCATTTGAAAAGTTCAACGAAGAAAAAATATGTTTTGCTCCCTTCTCTGTAAATGTGAGAGAATGACACTCTGAGCCTGCTTCTAGGGTCGCATCACACCGACGAACGCACGTCAGAATTGGTCAATTTTACGAGAGACCTGACGACAAAATAATGAAAGAAAACTGTAGCATGTACGATATCTTAGAGGAAATATAATTTGAATGATTATTTCCAGCACTCAGATAGAATCTCGGACTGAGTGCTGTATTTGATTACAGTCTAATTTGTATCCTGGCATATATTAAAACATTATTAACGTTTATTCAGTGAAATTTTGGCGTCCTTTTTGATTAAAAATTTGTTCAGATTCAGTGGAATTTCATTATCTGATATCGGAAATTTTATTTCATTATTCGTAATTATCTTTTTCGAAGAATTTCCGTCAATGAATTAATTAGGAAAACCGAGGTATGTCAGTGCTTGTAAGACTATAATAAAATCATTCAGATGATTTCAGAAAAGGAGTAACTTTCAGTACTTATGACTTCATTTAAGCGCATATGAGATAATGAAGAACACAGTGATCACAGAAATATTTTTACTACAATGGCATTTCTGAAAATTTTTATCACCTTTCAATGCCGTACGCTGCAAAGAATATTATGCAATTTCTCTTTCTCCAGCATCGTTACAAAATTTTCATACCACATTGCTTAATGCTTAACAAGACTCCCATGCGTACCTACCGGGATGGGTTCACAATCACTCTTAAGCTCAGTGCTGCAGCGGCTGGCAACTATGAGGGTGAGCTTGGCTATGTGATCAATTTTGAAGTAAGTGCTTCGAGCGCACTCTCCGTAGTGAGTGTCAGTTCAGCGCAATAAATAAGGGAATTTATTCAAGATTACATTTGTGTGCTCTTAATGTGTATACGTAAAGCCACAGTGACGCACATAACTTAAAGCTAAGACTTATGTTTTGTTACCCAGCACTTGATACAGACGAGCTAAAATATTCATTGTCTTTCTTAACAATTTGTATTTATTACTATTCCATCTGTGGACTCTATGAAGAGTCAAAATATGTTGAACTTTCGCTTGAAAAGCCGTTGACATACGAAAGTTTGTCACTGATGGCACACTTGAGCGTGTCATGCAGTCATGCATCTCAGTACTTTGAGTGTTTTCATGTTAATCTTTCAGTATTTTGCAAGTTCAGTAAGTTAGATGTTTGTGTCCTGAGATGATTGTGTTTCAATAGATTTTATATCAGTTTCATTACATTTTGAATTGTTAGTGCTTGAAGTGATACTGCATGAGTGAGAGAGCTTTGCATTATGACGTGATCTACCATAAAGTGGAACTGCACCTAATACACTTGATACCCATTTGTGCATGATTTTGTGATAAGCGTGTGACACACAAAAAGTGAGTCAAAAAAGCTTTGTATTTTCTCCGAGTATGTAGCGATCTCGAAATAACAATCGCAATGGCGGTTGTACAAACCATAATGTTTAACGCACGGTCATTTCGGGCATGCAAGAAACCTCGAACATTCGTTAACTAAAGAGCTCGAGGTACGCAATACTCCAGCGTTTTTGTTCATTTGAAGGCTCATGAATTTATTAGGTTCTGACCATCACTGGAAGAATATTGGATACGTACCTCGCATGTGCTACTTAGATCAATACATCATTTGCATCTAATTCTCCCAAACTTTTTTCGCGCACACCTGGGGGATGGAATCTTCGATGCGAATTTTGTGGAAAGCTGCAGCATATTTTTGTGCGACAAACTGATAAACGACAAAAGATTTCTCTCGGGTTATATTTATTGGACTCGGCAGCCAACGCTGATGAACCATTAATATCCGCTTTACAGAATTTGGCGACCCGATTATAAGGCACAATCTATAGCAGAGCTAAATGGAACAGAAAATAAAACAGGATTCATCGTCAGCCTCTCCAGGATCGAAGGGTTCGTGACAAATCGGAGTTTCTCGAGAGTGATTAGATGGAACGAGCTCTCCTAATTATGCCTTAGGAATCAATGAAGCGATTGAGCAGCAGCAGTGCCGGCTGCGAGCTCAGGGCTTCATGTGGTGGCTCTAATAATGGCCACTTTTAATTACAGTATAGAGGGTGTCCCTTGAGTCTGTGTCAGAAATGAGTGTAAGAGAATGATTTTTCCTCAACCTTCTACCGTCCATACGAGTGATATTGTGTGATAAAATTTAGAATATAAAGTAGGTTCCCGTAACCATTCATTATCAGTTACTAGTAGAAGCGCACAGCCAAAAATGGTAGGACAAATGTTAAATTCTTAAGATGCCCTCATATATACGGTAACTCTGACATGAAATAATATAACTTCCAGTATCCGATACAGACAACCTTATATGACAGTCTCGCTATGAAGTCCAGGAATACGGATCCAGGAATTTTCTCCTTTGTAAATCCTTAAGAGCGCGACGGAGTGACGAACCAATCTTCCAGCATGCCAGCAACAGTTGTGTATCGGTATATACAGGGTGTTACTAAAAAAATGTATACCTCACGTTCAAGTGTCAATAAAATGGATTATACTGAACCAATTTTATCGTACTTGGTCTCATAGGATACAGAAATTTATTTGAATCACACCTTTGCAGAAATTTTGCAAATTAAAACAAGTTTTACACTTGGTAAAAATTATTTCTTCGGCACGCACGTAATTTTTGTACTTTCTTGAAGCATTTCTGGAATCATATTAACTAGTAGGACCCATGAAAATTCCATGGAAATTTAGATAAACAAGCTTTAGAAAAACCTCCCCATGAGAAGTAGTTATCTCAAGTGCAGGACAGAGGTTAAAGGTTCAGGGTAGAGATAGTCCGGTCTTGGAAACAATTTTCTTCTTGATGATGCGAGTAGTCTGAACACTATTAGGGAAACTGAAAATGGGCCGTGAAGACTGGCATTTTATAGCAAAACATGCAACCCGTATACAGGATACTTCGTTCGAGACCTGAAATTCACTTGTAAAGTGGCGAAGCGTGACGGAACGGTAGGTAGGTACAAGCGTATTAATATATAGAAGATACATAGATATTTTCTTGAGTTCTAGCACTTCTTTTTTTCCACTTTTTCCCTTGTTCAAATTGAGCACAGTTCCTTCTTCATTGAATTTGCGCACAATACGATACAAGGTTAATTTAGTAGAAAACGCTCTTCAACGATAAAATTCTAAAAATTGCTGGCACACGTTGGAGCTTTTTGTTTGATTGTAGCTAGAAAAATTCACTGCTCCTTCGTTAGTTTCATCTTGAAGGGATTGATTGAGCTTAAATAAAAACATTTCCAAATAGATTAATATTAATAAAATCCAGCATCGTATCTACAGTTATTCTTAGAATTTATTTTTCATTATGAATTAGAGTGTGTTCGGATTCAAGACAAAATCCATTTCGAGTTGTCACTGCATTAATGTTTTCCATATGCAATGTTTTTTAATTCGCAAAACTTCTGCAACGGTGTGATACAGAATGAATTTCTGCATCTAATGAGTCCAAATATGATAAAATCGGTTCATTGGGGTTCATTTTATTAGCACTTAAAATGGAGGTGTGCGTGTTTTTGAGATACCCTGTTTAATCGAATTTAAATTTCAGTTCCCCAGGTGTTAAAATATTTTTTCAATTATGATAAGAGTCAGAGAAACGACAAATATGAAATTATTAGAGGAGTCAAACCACTGGGCAAAAATTTACCTTGGATAGGACTATCGGCCAATACCTCATCATAGGGGCGAGAGTACGTATGATGTACGTGAAGAATATTGCTGTGAAATTATAGCAAGAGCAGATAAGTCCTAACTATGCGGACTTGTTCATACTACTTTCTCAGGTTGGCACGAGGATTTATCTGATTTTCATGGGTCGTGTTTGAGACTCTTTTATCACAGTAATGCATCTTTTTATCGTAGGTGTATGCTACAGTAAGTGGTAATTATTTCTTTTTATTTCAGATGTTCATGAGATTTTTTTGTACCTGTTTTAAACAAATCTGGTATTGTTTAGGTTATGCGAGATGTGTGCACCACGAGGGGCTCCCGACGTTAGTTTGTTGGGAAAAATATAAGAGTTTTGGCTGTACAAGCATGTGTGATACTATACACTCGCGTAAAAGCAACTTCGCTGTTGACTGAAATTGAGATTCGTGTGTGTACAAGATGAAGATTAATTCGAATCAAAAAATAAGCAAAAACAAAACCAGAAATTTCACGGTGTGTAACACACCGTGAAATTTCTGGTTTCCGTGAAACTCCTATACAACGGCTTCCAATCGATATTTCCACACCCCGCATACCACACCACCAGCCCAACCCACCCGACTCCAACTGCCCGACTCCAACTGCCCGATTTCCACCATAATCTACCCTCATAACGATTACCTGGTCACTGTTCCTAGAACAAGAATTTTGATTCCTTGACCACAACCGCGCACTGTCACTGTTGGAGATAAGGTCCAGCTCCCCATTGGGGCAACTGTCGCCAGGCAGGCAGGCCGGCCAGCTCCCCATTGGGTCAAATGTCGCCAGGCAGGCAGGCAGGCCAGCTCCCNGCAGGGGTCGCCAGGCAGGCAGACCAGCTCCCCAGTGGGGCATGGGTCGCCAGGCAGGCAGACCAGCTCCCCAGTGAGGCCAAGCGACGCCAGGCAGAGAAACCGAGACAGTCAAGAGCGTCAGGAAGACAGTCAACAGAGAAAACAAAACAGTCGAGAGAGACAGCGAGACAGTCAAAGAGACAGCGAGACAGTCAATAGAGGCAGCGAGACAGTCAATAGAGACAGCGAGACAGTCAGAGAGACGGCAAGGCGGGCCATCATCCTGCTGTCTCCCAAGCGTCTGGACGAGGGCTGCTGAAGCAAGTAGACACTTGTCTTTTCCCGCAACAATCCAAATTTACTGGACCATAATCATCGCACTTCGCACTCGTGAACGCATGATCAGCTGCATGATCTATTATTTTATTTCATAGTCTTTTGAAAGAGTTCAATATGTCATCATCATAATAACTACGCACCTGTATTTTCATATTTCATATTTGCTAACGTTTGGACTGATAGAGCAGGCAGATTATTTGCTGCAACACGAAGGGAATTTTGCGGTCGCTGTTCGCACCTAAATTTCCCCGAGCAGAGCTCTTTCTCTGCAGAGTTCCATGGTCAATAGATGACCTTCTTCGCAAACTCACCGTCCGTTAGCACTTGAAAATGCTCTTCAAATCGAACGAAGATGTAAAAATTATAAATGCATTCGTCAATTCATCGTCACTTCATGCTGACTATTGTTATTTATTGGAGTTTTCCGTCATATTTATTTTTCTAATAGCTCCGATAAAATTGATCGATGCCTTGATAAAATAACATCTACCTGCAGGCCGCTTCTTCAATTTGGTCGAAATGGTTTCGGGTGCGAAAAGTTATGAGTAAAGAATTACACTTCAAAATTAAAAGAAAACTTCCCGAATTTCCAAAAATGCTTGAAGTTTTATGCAGGTTTATCGAGACCATAAAAGTTTACTTCTTCTTTTGTTTGGAGTAAATACTGACGCCAGATAACGTCTTTGTTTGCCTGCAGTCTCTCAGGAGAAAGGAAATTTCCCGTCATTTTTTTATAACAGTCGAGTGTTTCGATGTTTTGCTCAAATTAACCGGAATTAATTTTTTATCAATAATGACCTATCCCTTTTGTTGTCTTCCGAGAGCAAGAAATTTCCAGAACACGGAGCTGAGAGAGTTGAAAACTTAACAGAAGCCTTATTTATCGAGTGACTTGAAGTTGGGGACAAGTGTCACTTCCTCTGTCAATCAGTGGAGACTGGAAAATAAAAGCTGGCTCAAAAACCTCGGCGAAATTAAAGACATTTAGGGCCCAGAACGAGGAGTTTCTCTTGTGACTTAACGATGGTCAGTCTATCATTGTTGGCGACCATGAAGGACTGGGTCGTGACGTCCCTGCCGCCAGCGGGGTGGGCAGGTCGCGGCCAGTGTGTCGGTTAAAAGCCGTTTTCGAGTGATTGCTTAGTGTTAAACCGGAAGGTGAAGCCATACGTTAGCCAGTTTAGGTGCTGCAGAGATGCTGGGATACCCCCAGTGAACTCTAGGTTATAATCTTCATGTACTCATGGTGTCGACATCATAATTTCTTTTTTCAAATGTATAAGGAAATATAATCGAGACAAAAACATTATTTAGCACTATAATATTTAGGCTGATTCATGTTTTGTCTTGATTATCCTTACTTATAAATTTGAAAAATAAACTCAAGACGTTCAATATTCGCGCTGCTGGGAACATAATTTCTGTCTTACGCACACTCTGTGTTGAGTTCCTTGCCAGCATAATGTCACGTACAGAGCATGAAGCGAATCAACTTCACATCTTAATGAATAATTTTATGCGAACGAATTGAAAAGAATTTTTTTCTACATATAACCTACTATTCGATTTTTTCTCACAAATCGAAAGAAATCGCTTCGAGTAATAACATCGACTGCAATGCTCTACTCTTTACTATTCGTATTTACGGAGGAAGCCTGTTTTTGGGGCACCTGTCGTATTGTTCAAGCCATCTAGGGCTTCAATCGTAATCCATTGTGTACGGAAACCTCACTACACTTTAATAATTTAAAAAGGTATTTACTTCTGTGAATAAATTTTATGATATCCTCAAAATACTCTGGGGACAAAAAATGGTGAAAGCTTTCGTGCGAGGAAGTTGTTTAAAATTGCAATTTTAGAAAAACTAGACCTTCTCCAATTCCATCAACGTTAGCAGGTATCCAGAAAATCGTGCGTTATTCTCGATACACACATACCTTCATGGTCTATGGTTGATCTAGAAAGATCGATTACAGCGTCTTCTAATGATCTCACAGAAAAACTGAGATCATAAATGGCATTCACCATTAGTAGGCAATTGAAACTTCTTAATACTTCTCATTTCCGAAGCCGTAGGATCCTAAAATGAGAAGTGCGCTGATCATGCTTCGATATTTGGTTCGTTACTCGCTCTAATTACTAGTGTGTTTTGCTCAGCATTTTATTTAATTCACTCAACTATAAGCAGATTCAAAAGGATCCCATCGGCAATTTCCGAAGCAATATGTATGTAAGTGGGCTCAGGAGCGCAAGATCTACAGCGCCAATCTCTCCAACATTTACAGTAAAGTTCAACGTCTTTCCTAAGCCGCCTCTCAAACAGCGCCCTATGATTTCGCCCCAGATATCTTTTGCAAACATTTTTTTCACGTAGCGCTGAAAACCTTTCAGAGAGATTCAGTCTCCGCGTGGTAGTCGTCAATCGTTTAGGAACAGAGACAAATTTGATAAAAAAGAATTTTGAAAGCCAGCCAAGAAACAGATATGATGTATATCCAGGACTGTTAATATAACTCTTGAAATTCGTAGATGTCATGAAAGTAATTTTACTTACACCTATGGACTATGCCAAATCAGTCACACTTTTTTGCACAAGAATGAATGGGTTTATTACCCTTGTATATTCTGTGTTACTCTTTGCGTTTAATTTTTGTAATAATCATCGGATAATTCCCTGAATAAGTATTTATCTATCTTTAATTGACATTATTTATCGTTTGAAATTCACCTCTGATATTCCAAAACAGAAAAACGTCTTCTATATTTGAGAATTAATAAATTCTTTACGTTAACGAGGATTTTGTTGAGAAAGAGTATTCACAAATTATAAAACTTTCTACTCAGTCTAATTTGAACAAAATTCTGGAAGGTCAAAATCGAGCGTGCCTAGGTTCAATAGTTAGCAAAAATTAGCACTGGCAACCCTGCAAGGAAGATAATAAACTCTAGAGAAATAAAAGTTTCCAAACACTCGCTTCGAAAATATAGACTGCATCATCACTTCTTCTTTTATTTATATCGCTCAATTGACATTTATATACTTCATTGTCGATAATAATTGCAAAGAGAAGTTCTAAAAAAGTTCATTTTTTAATTAATCGAACGTTGCTGACGAAGAAACTTAACCTTTCACCACACGTGTCCGCTCATGACTATAGGTCAGACAATAAACCTTGAAGGCCTGGATTTCTTTACGCAGAATCATCGCCAAACATCATTAGTCTCGGCAAATGAGCCGCTGAGCTTTAAGCATTTCTTTCTCGCGCTTGATAATACCTCAATTTTGTAGTATGACAAAATTACTACCGCTTTTTATTGACAGTTTCTGAAAAGTTACACTGTTATTCAAGCAGCTGGAAGCCAGGGCAGTACAGCGCTCACTTGTGCAAATATTGAACTTCAAAAATAACAGCGCTGCTCAGGCACACTTGAGGATATATACTGGCTAGCTCAGGTCGTCAGTCTGTTCAAACAGCGAGCCGAAATAGCATAATTTGTGACTGCAAAACTAATTTTACTGTGGATTTTGTACTCGTTTGCAAAAAGAAAACAACTTTTTCTACACAGTGAGGAATATGTTTTACTGACAGGAAAATTTCGCTTTTTCATATCAGGGGCAGCAGGAATGCTACAAACCTTACTGTCAGTTAATTGTGAAACATTTCTTTCCAGTTTGGTGGAGCTTTATTCGATGGGGCCTGTTTAGTCTAGACTATGGCCGAGGAAGATAAAGATACCGAGGTATCTTTACAAGAGGAGATACCGAGGCACGTACTCGTTGTTTCCCGATCAATTTCATCCCATACGGGAAGGAGAGCCTCTTCAGAGATGTCAGAATTTTGTATGCTTTAGCGCAAATCCTTGTCTCAATGATGAACTATATTGAGTAGTCCATTCGGTTCAATTAGGGTGAATATGTGAACCCGATTTTTTTCGAATAAAGATGGGCAAATTACTTCTGCTCCGAAGAAGCTTCGTCTTGTTAGAAAATCCAGTCGCTGTTTTTTAAGTTCTGATGGGCTTCAGTAATCATTTTTAATTCATTATTATTAATAAATTATTCTCTGCGTTAATTTTTATGTCTTCAGAAGCAAAAATAAAAGGGCTATTCAAAGTCTATGAAGCTGCACACTAGCCATGTGCTTTTGGGCACCTGGACGTCTGAAAACGACTTTCGTAGGTTTGTCAACGTTCGTGAAACTCCTTGCTAGCCCTCAGTCATTTCTAAAATTAAATTTTTCCTCCGCAGTAACAATTTTTCATCACTGGAGACAATTTTACGCTGCTGAGGTTCATCTTTAAACATGTGGATAAGTTTTCGAGTTCTCATCAATCTTCGTGAAGAAAAAAACAGATCAAATTCAGCTGGAAAACGTAGAGAAAATGTCAATTTTAGAACGACCTAATAGATATGTCTACCAAAAAATTAAAATTTCGAAAAATTATGATAAACCCGTTACAAAATAATTTTTTTACTCAGAAAAAGAGTTCTTAATATTATTGATTTGTGCTCTTCGCGCCTAAGAAAAACAGTCTTTCACTCTAATTGATCACTAAAAACTCTTATGTCACAATATTGCCAATTTTTCAAGTTCTGCTGGTGAGAAAATAATCAGTCTCGTTATAAGATTTACAAACGAGGTTTTTTCAACTAATTTGCCGTAATCCATTCAGAACAAATTTTAAAAAATCAAAATACCCACATGGAAATAAATGAAGAGCTAATTAAAGAAAATTTGGGTCGCAAATAAGATTCGTTATAATGTATCTATTAATAGTAATGAGTTCAACAGTAATGATAGCATCTACAATGAGGGTAGCCATAACTACTAAAAATACATATTTTCACGTCAATTGAGGCCAATGTTGGCCCAGCGTGAGAGGTCTGCCATCATATTTCCCAACTAAAGAACATTCGCCGGTCCCAAGCCCACAGAGCCCATCAGGCACACCTCCGTCTCGGCTCAATTTTCACTCGATGTAATTATCTATTTTCATTTTCTCAGCTTTAAAACAATTCGGACTCTCTAAGGCTACCACAAAAAAGACTGATGTGCGTCCAGCAACACGTTAACAAATATATTATTAATCGAAATCGATAGGAAAGACTTTTGGATTTGCCAATTTTAGTGATAACATTACTGTAAAGTAATATTCAGTAAAATTAAGCTGTTTGTACTTGCAGGTCTCAAAGGACTGAAAAGAATTCTCTCATAGCTTAGTTGAGTCACAGTTCAGTGACAAATAAAAATCACTGCTCATAGAAATTTCGTTGTCAAAAAATGTACCT
>VOMN01076298.1:0-18801 GCA_014899125.1 Orchestia grillus
GGCAAGGAAGTATAGCGCCCTCCCAGAGCTCACCGCCGCAGGGGTTAAGGAACTTCAGTCGTGACGTCACTAACGTAAGTTAACTTATTTGTGACGTCACGTACGTAAGTTACCGTATTCGTGACGCCACCTACGTTAAATTCACCCTTTCGTGACGTCACCTTCGTTAAATTCAACTATTCGTGATGTCACCCACGTCAATTCAGTCACTCGTGACGTCACCTAGTTTTTACCTACCCAGACACATCTCTACCAAGGAAGGTAGTTAGGTAGACACAACTCTAGCGATCTGTAGATGGGCAGACAGAACTCTACCAATTTAGAGAGGTAGATACATCCCTATCAAAGTAGCTAACTAGATCTCTACCAAAGAAGACATACCTCTACGGACGTAGATTGAATTTAACTTAGGTATACGCATCTCTACCAAGGTAGATAGATCTCTATCGAGGTGGACAAACTTTTTCCAGAATAGAACAACTTTTCCAAGATAGGTAAACCTTTTCCAATGTAGACACACTTTTCCAAAGTAGATAAACCTTCCTCAAAAAGATAAACTTTTTCTAAGATAGATATATATTTTTTAAGGTAGATAAACTTTTCCTAATACAGGTAGACCATTTCAGAGGTAGATAGTCCTTTTTGTTCGATAGATAACAGTTTTCATAGTATGTAGATAGACCCGTGGTCTATCACAGGTTTCTTTAAACAGGCTTTTAGGGAGAAATAACTCTACAGAGGTAAATAAACTTCTTCAGACATAGATAGACTTGTACCGAAGTAGACAAACCTGTATCTAGGTATTTGTAACTCTACATCTACTTCTAAGGTAGATAAAATTCTGAGCTTCCGATAAGGTTCCGATGGGGCTTGTGCAGAAGTGCAAGTTGATAAAATATTTGTTGGGTGAAGTGGCGTGGGACGCCCACTTCTCTAGGACAATAATGAAAAAATAACATATTCAATTAATGCCTAGACTAGTAAATACCAAGCATGATTAGAGTCTACCCAAAAAACTAAGAGATAAGGTATGTAATATAAGAGCAACGTTACACGTTCTAAAAATGCCAGAATTGATATGAAATTAAAATCAGATGTTCATTTTTTCTTACTTCAAGTCAAAAAGAGAGAATGGCCGCCATATTCTCCAGACCTGAACCTTTGGGACTACTGCTACTGTTTTTAGTTTGTCTTGAATTGTCGAGTTTTAGTCACACCGATGTGAACTTAGAGGCTCTAGTAGTAAAATAAAAATAAATTACCGGCCTGTAATGAAATTTTTTCGGTTTAAGCTCATAATGAATTTTCTACATGAGTTGTCAGTTACTCGCAGATGTGATTCATTTTTATGCGCCCCTTGAACAACGGGCGTTAAATTCACCGTTCATAAAATCCTCAGAAAATACTTTTACAGAGGACTTATCCCCAACAGTAGCGGCACCATCGTTGCCATCACCTCAACTCAAGCAGCCCGCTCCCTCACCAGGAGTATTCAAGCCTGGTTTTTCTCTTCAAGACTACAAACGCAAGTAAGCTACCAAAGAGGAAGTAAAACACAATATCATTATTTCACTTTAAAAATAATACGTTATTAGTATTTATTTTAATATAAGATCAGGTAATATAATAAAGAAATGAATTGCAGTACTATCATAAATACAGAAATTTAGATCGTAATATAAATAATGCTAAGTATGTTTTTTATATTCCTAAAGGAATACCATAAGAAATATCATACGTATTACAATTTGAAAGATATCATCTCTGTTTCCCACTTCAACTCAGTTATATAAATTTAGTTCTTATTCAAAATGGATGTATTGATATTACGTGAAACTTTTGTATAAAGCTATAACTTAGCTAATTAATTGTATGATATTTCACATGGATAATATTTTAAAACATAGGTCAGCAGTCGAATTTGTGCACATTTCAGTCTCATAGTTCTTACCCACTGTAATTAAGATAAACATCGTAATTAAAATAGACATTATAATTAAGATACGCATTATAATTAAATGCCCATTGCAATGAAAAAAGACAAGGTAATTAAAAAAACATAGTAGCCAAAACACCCATTGTAATTAAAATAAACCCTGTAACTTGAATAGACATTTTGTTACTAAAATACCCACAGTAGGCATTTTGATTAAAATACCCATCGTAATTGAAATGTCCCTCGTAATTAAAATAGTACTGTAACTAAAATAACCATTGCAATTAGGAAAAACGTTGTAATTAAAATAGAAATAATAATTTTAAAATATCCAGTAAAGTATATATGATAACTAAAATTTACATTGTAATTAAAATCAACATTGCCACTAAAATACTCATTGTATTTAAAAAGATATTTTAATTAAAATACCCATGTCAGTCAAAATAGATATAATAATTAAAATGCCTATTGTAATTATGTATCCTTTGTAATTAAGATACAAACTGTAACTAAACTAGACATTGTAATTAAACTACCCATTGTAATTAAAATAAACACTGCAATTAAAATACCCACTGTAATTCAAATAGACATTTTGTAACTGAAATCCCTACTGTAATTAAAATAGGCATTTTAATTAAAATATCCATTGTGACTAAAATAAACGCAGTAATTAAAGTAAACAATATAATTGAAATATACATTATAATTAAAATAGATATTGTAATTAGAATACCCACGGTAATTAAACTAGACATTGTAATTAAAATAGTATAGTATTTAAGATAAACACTGCAATAGATATAGATACAGTTATTAAAATAAACGCTTGAATTGATATAGAAATAGTAATTAATATAAACAATGATATTAAAAAATACAGTTATTAAAATAAACTTTATAAGTAAAATATCCATTGTAATTAAAATACCCATTGTAACTCAATATAACACCCATTGCAATTAAAATAAAAATAGTACTTAAAATAAACGTTATACTTAAAATACTCATTTGAATTAAAGTACCCATTGTAAATAAAACAAAATAGTGTAATAAAAGTAGACATTGTAATTAAAATATTCAATGTACTTAGAATATACTTTGTAATAAAAATAGACCCATTGTAGTGATAGACCCGTCAAGTTGACCCATTCTAATTAAAATAGACTTTGAAATAGACGTTGTAATTAAAATATGCATTGTAATCAAAGTAGATATTATAATTAAATTACCAATTGTAATTTTAACAGATATCCTAATTAAAATACCCACATGTAATATAAATCGAAAGTGATGTCAAACTACAAAGTGTAAGTAAATAACCCGTTGTAATTAAAATAGACTACATCTAGTAGACAAAATAAATACCTGCGTGTAGTTAGAGCATAGGTAGAGCGCACAGATCACGTTCTACGACCCCTGCCTGTTCGTCATTTCTACGTGTATGTTCTGGTGCAGATTTAAATGCCATGTTGAAATATTTCCGATGGTGTATACATTTTAGATTTCTTCTTCTACATATGTATAATTTTCCCATAATTCAGTAATTTTCCAATTACTGATTGATTTTCAAATCATTCCGTAATTCTCCCTTCATTCAGTAATTTCCAAGGTATTCTGTAATATTCATCTCATCTATCTCCAATTTGTAACACTGAATTAACTTAATAAACATGGCATATAGGTTCTTAAACATTCGTTACTAGAAGAAAACTCATAATGAACTCGAAGCCGAAAATTCCTATGTTGAGTTTTTTCATCTCTCTCTCTCTCTATACACAATGACATGTATACAAAATCATGGATATATGTCTATATAAATGATAACATTAATATACGTCTACCATATTTCTCTACCATCAAGTGATAGCTAAAATGTCAATTAAAGTTTTGAATTGTGCGTATATCATCGCGATGTATAATAAACGATTTTTTTATACATTTAATTGAAAATACACATTGTTATACTATCTCTTATTTCATGACAGAACCACTCGACATCTACTTAATTGGTCGAAAGTTTAGGCAAAAACTGGCAGTTTTAACTGGAATTTCATTATAGAACAAACAAACTGATCCAACTGCAGACAAAAAGCTGTTAGCTCGCTAAATCCTGTAACACTGACTCTTAAGAGAGAAAATTTACCCAGGTCTTTTAATTCGAGCCCTCGGTTCTTGCTCTTCTAATTACGCGGGATACGAAATGATAACGCTTGAGTATTTTAATTGCCAAAGCTGCTCCTGGGTCAGCTTTATCGTACACACGGCGACGATAATAGCCTTCAAGGAAGAAACCTTGGGCACTGATAAGAATAACGGTCAGCATGCTTAGCAACAGCGCCCGAGTGGCCGTCGACTTCTTCGGGCGTCGGGCCGACGCATTCCTCAGGGCTTCTACCTCCACCAACACGGGGCGGTTCTCGGAAATAACTCCGCGGAAGTTGCTTGCCAAGTTTCGTTCGTGCTCCTCGCATAAAGAATTGTGTCATTCTTTACAGAAAAATTGAGAGATATTCTAAAATAAATAGCGTAATATAATTAAATTAAAATAACTTTTCTCATGAATTGAAATTTTATAATAAATTATGATATTTAAATAGTTTAATTAGGATTTTTATGTTACAATTACTACTCTTATTTAATTATGATTCTTATATAATGAAAGTCCTCTTCCTTTCTGTAATTATGAATCCACTCCTTTATACAATGAGCACGAATTATACATGAATCAATTAAACTGTAATTGGAATAATTGCACGAAACAGTCCACGTATATTTATTTTAATTATTCAAAAAAGACATATTTTTATTAAAATTGGAATACTTCAGGCAGTTTTGCTTAGGTAGGTTGAAGATCATTCACAGAATTCGGTCCTGAACTGCAAGAATAATACAATGTAAGGAGCAGCTGCCAAATTGCAATGTCATGCTGATGTGTTCTAAAACGAACGGTGTGTTGTTGTGTCATTGTGTTATTGTGTGCAGTGTGTTATTATGTGCAGTGTGTCACTGTGTACAGTGTGTTATTGTGGGCACAGTGTCATTGCGTACATTGTGTTATTGTGTACTCTATATTATTGTTTGATTGTGTGCTCTGCCCTCTTATACAATTGCAAATACAGTATCATCGTAAGTATTACAAAGTGTAAACTGTTTTAGTCTGGATTACGGGTAAAGGTAAATTTCTGTTAAGAATACCTGCATACATTTACTTAGAGAACTTATGCAAAATACCTATTATATTATTGACCTAAAATACTTACATAGAATACCTTTTATATATATCTTGTCGAATACATACGTTGAATACTTATTGTAGCATTTTCGTTAAATACTTACGTAAATTACGTATCAAATTATTTTTGCAGAATACTTATGTAAAATACCTATTATTACATTTATGTAGAACAACTATTATATTATTTACGTAATATACTTACGTAGAATGCCTATTATATTATTTACGGAAAATACTCAAGAATTAATATTATATTATTTATGTAAAATTCTTACGTAGAATGCCTATTATATTATGTACGTCGAATACTTATGTAGAATACCTATTATATTATTTACGTCAAATACTTACATACGTAGAATACCTACTATATTATTTACGTCAGATAATTACGTAGAATACCTACTATATTATTTACGTCGAATACTTACGTAGAATACTTATTATATTATTTACTTCGAATACTTACGTAGAATACCTATTATATTATTTATGACGAATACTTACGTAGAGTACTTATTATATTATTTACATCGAATGCTTACGCAGAATACCTAATATATTATTTACGTCGAATACTTACGTAGAATACCTATTATATTATTAACGTCAAATACTTACGTAGAATACCTACTATATTATTTACGTCGAAAACGTACGTAGGATAACTATTATATTATTTACGTAAAGTATTTATTATATTATTTACGTACAATACCTATTAAGGATACCTACGTACATTTCTGATGAACTTTCGTGTTTTTGGATGGGGCCGGAGAACGTTGTTTGTCCAATGCTGCGCAAAAGGTGAAATTCAATCAAAAAAATATCCAAAAGAAATGGAAGCAAAATTCTCCTTCACATACACACAACACTGAAAAAGGTGCAAACAAGTGGAACTCAAAAAATGAGCCCGCAGTCAACATGTTCACAAGCACAGCAACAGACATGCATGCATTCATCGTGCAGTCCATAGGTGTTTCAGTTTGTTTAAATATTATTAAATATTGGGCCTACGAAACTTACAGACAACTGTGTGGGGGTCCAGTCAATTTTGGGGCGCATCTGGAGATCAGAGCTGGGAATTTTGGGAATTTGATGGCTGTTTGTGACAAATCTGTTTTTTTTGTTCACAAAATTTATTGGGACGAATAATTTTTCAACACGTACGCCAACGCACGTGAGTATAAGTTAACATTCGGTGTAAGTACCGTTGAAAGTACCAAACTTGATGCTTTTCACATGGTTTGCTTTCGACTCTACGTCAGCTTTTGACCCATTTATGAGGAAGTAAATAAAATCTTACACGCTGAATCCGTAGAGTTTTTGTCTAATTTTCAGTTTTTCTACTTTTCCCTTTCAACCATGGGAAGGCAACGGTCAAGAGTTAGGGATATTAAAAATTGTTGCTGCTCAGTCGGAAATTACTATAGTTTCGTGCAAAATTAGGTAGTTTATGCGCACAAGTGCATGAAATTTGAAGAGCTGTACTAGAATCGTATGTTGATTTGTGAAATATGTGCATATGCTGGTCATTAATCCATGTAGGATTAAAACGAAATTTCTTGGCATCGCATCAGAGTAAAAATGAACAAATATTTAACAGATTCTTAACAACTAATAGTAATAATTATAATATTGAATATCCTCTTTAAATTTGTCCAGCGGCTGAAGGGAGGCACGGTGCGTCAATATTCAGAAGCACATAGATGCTACACAATTAGATTGAAAATTCATTGAAAATAGTGGTTAATTACATACTTCTGCTGGAAAAAGTCCCGATCGAAGCGTATTGGTAAAGTGTGCTAACTATGCTATGAAAATGTGGTCAGAGTCACTCGTAAAATGCATGAACCGTCGGTACATTGTCAGACAACGTCATTAGGTCTAGATACTACAATCGCTTTTTCTGTGCCCAAGTGGTGCTATTTTACTTTTATATTTTTTCATATACTATCGTAGTACAAGTGCATTTAGACACCCCTGTCTAGCTTCTTCATCGGGAAATTTGTACTCATCCATGATTTTGGCCGCCCAAGCGCCGGTATCGAACCAGGATCGTTGATTATCGGTAAAATCAAACTGGCACCAAGCCCGCTGTTGCAACGGGAGTTAATATGCTATGAAAAGAGTCAACTCGAATAGGAAAAAAAGTATTGTTCATAGAACGTGACTGATTGGAATCCAAACGGGGGAGATCGTTATTTTGTGTCTTAAAACTGAGAATTATTTACACTCTTGAATCGAAATATTTAAGCAAATTAACAATAAACAAAACTAAGTCAAAGTCAACGATGGGTGAATATAGGCTGTTGTCTGTAATCCAGTTTATCTGTTTCTATACTCAACATCAACACATACACAACGAGCGTGAATATACATTACGTAGGACATACATAAATACAAAATATGCATATATACATACAGGGTGCGAGGGCTATATGAGGATATGTCGTTTTCAGTTCATTATACAGTCGAATCGTTAAAAATATTATTTTTTATTTCAAAAAACCCATTTATATTGAGATATTAACCCAAGAAATGAAAAGAGAGGCAGTCATCGTAGCTTCAACTCCAACCATGATGATTTTAGGAGCCGTAAGTAGTGAAGGTCATGTCATGCCCTCTTACATTTTTCTCAGAGTCTCAGGGTTAATGTTGCTGAATAAATTTATATTTAATGACTGTTGTGAAGTCCTGGATAAATAAAGCATCCAATGGAAGGCCATATGTCTTTCAGCAAGACTCAGCATCTAATCACAAAGCCAAAGTAACCCAAGATTGGTTAAAGAATTTTCATGATCATTTGACCCCCAATTTGTGGCCCTAAATTGCCAGATTTAAATCCTATCAACTATTACGTGTAAGGCGTTGTTGAAAGGGAGACTAAACGACATCCTCATGGTACCATAGCTTCACTGAATGCGGTCATTGTCCAGGCGATGTCTGAAATGAATAAGGACTACTCAATTTTAGCTTGTCAACGATTTCAGGCCCCCATAGAAGCCGTCCTTGAAGCCACAAGTGGCTTCATAAAATAATGTGATGAAGAAATATCACCAAAGACATTGATACATATTTAGATTGAATATATATTTTGTTAAAATATCATTTTTCATTTGACGTACTAGATATATCCTCAAACAGCCCTCGCACCCTGTGTATGCGAAGAACGTACATTTGAAGTAAGCACACAATACTCAGGAATGCACGTTGTTGCTCACGTACCTGTGCTCGTATATTCATGCGAGTTATACGTGTATATTCAGCATACATATTCATGCAAGTTAAAGTGCATAAACATCACATATATTCATGCATGCAAGTACAAGTCCAGCACGTGTATTGCAAGTGGTCGTGCACATGCTAATTAACATCACGGTCAAGGGAATTAGAAAAAGAATAATTAATTGAACAGTTGAGAAATCAGTCCGAGGGCAAAGCAACATTCCCCAATAAAATTAACAACTTTTTGCTGTAGAGATGCAGCCCCTTCTCCCCCCGCCCCCCCCATCCTCGGGGAAATAAATAAGCTCGGTGACAGCATTTCTTACGTGTCTTGCACCTGGGTTACTGCTCCAATTCTCCATTCCTTTAAAATTAGAGAAATGAATACGAAAAGTTTCATTGCTGGAACATTGCTGCTGTGGTCACGTCGATGAATGTTCAAACTTGCTTTTCTTCAGTGTAGTAATGTGTAAAATTCGATGTAATATTCAAGGTAATATTCAATGTAATATTCAACGAAAGATTCAAAGTAATATTAAATTTAATATTCAGTGCAATATTCAATGTAGCATTCAATGTAATATTCAAAGTAATATTGAATTTAATATTCAATGCAATATTCAATGTAGTATTTAATTTAATATTCAATGCAATATTCAAAGTAATATTGAATTTAATATTCAATGAGGTATTCAAGGTAATATTCAATGTAATATCCAAAATACTAAACACCACACCAGTCGGACAAGAGGGCAGAGCTGCGTGAGAATAACGGTTGTTTTCTGTCGTTGTGCCACAAAGCAGGCAGGAAATAACTCTTCAATTGCCACGAGAGCTGAACCTGAGTCGCAGGGTCTCAATTTCACTCGCGCTAACTAAAACTAAAGTTAACTACGAGGTAACTAAAAAACTACGCAGTGGCCGAATAAATATGTAAAAAATATGTTAAATAAGATGATAAGATAAGATCAATGGAAATAACTACGCAATGGCCGAATAAATATGCAAAAAAATATGCTGAATAACTAGATCAATGGAAATAACTGCGCAGTGGACGAATAAATATGCAAAATATATGTTGAATAAGTAGATAAATAGAAATAACTGAGCAGTAACCGCATAAAAGTGGAAAAAAATATGCTGAACAAATAAATCAATCAAAATATGTAACTCGGCTGAACAAATATGCAAAAAGCAATATGCCGAGTAAATAAGAAAGTAAAAATCTATGCTGAATGAATGCGTACATCATTGATTCCTTAACCGTAATTGCATACGACTTATTTTCGCCTGTTCAACACTAGGTAAAACTGCACTGCGAACCAATACATGAATGATTTTTCGATTCATCACAGTTGCCGCAGTTTCATTTGGTTTATTTAACAAAGAGGGGCAATTGCGCAGCAAAGGGACTAATGTATAGCTGTATAATTTTAATACGGTAGCTCCACACGGTCGCCTGTCAACAGCCCAGCACTCGAATTACAGCCAGCGTCTCAGCCAATCAGGTTGGACAGACGTCTCGGCCAATCAGGTGGAAAAGACACTTCCTCAACCAATCACTATCGTGAAGCGCGCACCAATGACAGATAGTCCTCACCCGTGTATCTGATATTTACACGAGACCTTTTCGAGATATCTCGAAACCCTTTTTGGACCTTTCGAGACCCTATTTGAACGTCTCCAGACATTTTTTGGGCCTCTCTGGACCCTATTTGGACCTCTCAAAACCTATTTTAAATTTTTTGAGACCTGTCTGGACTTTCAAAGACCCACTTAGATCTTTCAAAATCCTGTCTGGATCAGTCGAAGTCCTATTTGGACTGCTTGAGTCGCTGTCAATATTTTTTTTGAAATCCCGTCGGTACCTGTTGAGACTGATTTCTTTACAATAAAATTTCAGTTATATTCCATTAAAACTTGATTGCTACGAACATACTTTGAGGCTTGGTCATAAGTTTCCCAAAAAATCATTACTAATTGCTATCGATATCCCACTATACAATAATAACCCAACGTAGCCTGCATGTTTGGTTCACCCATCCGTCCGTCCGCCCTAAATTAATAGCGAGTCTTTCTGATAAGGCAGTCTGTATCAGTGATACTGAAAATAATATTTTTTCATGTCAGAGTTGTAAGAGGGCATGCTAAAAATTTAATGTCATTTGTTCCGATATTTTGGGCGGATTACGTCCACTGGTCATTGATAACAACTGCCAGCGCAGCCTTCACGATCAGCCACTGAAATCCTTACTAGTTACTGCTCAAATTATTGTTAATTACCACTGAAATCCTTACTAGTTGCTGCTCAAATTATTGTAAATTATCACTGCATTCCTTACTAGTTGCTGCTCAAATTATTGTCAATTACCACTGAAATCCTCACTACTTGCTGCTCAAATTATTGTCAATTGCCACTGAAATCTTTACTAACTGCTTCTAAAACCACCATTAGTTGCTGCTGATATCGTTACTAATTGCTTCTGAAATTGCCATTAATTGCTGTTGAAATCTTCATCATTTACTGCTGAAATCGTTACAAATCGCTCCTGAAGTCCTTACTATTTGAACTGAAACCAATATTAATTGCAGATGATATCATTTAATTGTACTGAAATCATTACCAATTGCTGTTGATACCATTGATAATTACTACTAAAATCATTATTAATTACTGTTGAAATACATATTAATTGCCACTGAAAATTTCATCCACTGCTATTAAAATCATTAATAACTCCCGATGTAACCCTCTCTGATTACTACTGAAATCATTAATGATTGGTGTAGAAATCACTACAATTCACATACTAACTAATGTCTAATTGCTGCTGAAATCACTGAAATTTACAAATTAAATCATTACCAATCGCTGCTGAAATCATCACTTATTATTCCTGAAATCCATATTAATTGCTGATGAAATCATTACTAATTGCATATTAAATCATTTCTAATTGCTGCTGCAATCCTTTCTAATTGATGCTTAAATCATTAATAATTCTTTCTGAAGCCCTTGATATTTGCACTGAAATCAATACTCATTACAGCAGAAATGATTCCTAATTACTGGTGAAATTAGTACTAATTGCTGCTGAAATCATTACTAATTACTGCTGAAATCATTGCTAATTTCTTCTAAAATCAGTACTGATTGTTCCTAATAAACTTCAGGTCATCTCTCACAGGATCATAAGGAAAACAAACTTTAAATTAAATTAAACATTAAACTAAATTTAAATTTTGCGCAAACGAGGATCTACAGGATTTTTTTTGTCATTTTATGCTCAACGATTAATACTCAAATCTATATGCAATACTTGAATACTACACTTAATATTTTAATGCCATACTTAGTACCTAAATACCAAACTTAATATTTAAATACCACATGCAGCACTAAAGTACCACAAATACCACACGTAATGCTAAAACACCTCAACCAATTCTTCAACAAAACACAAAGTACTTAAGTACCTCACGTAATACTCAAATACCACATGGAATACTCAAATACCCCACGAAATACTCGAATACCACAAGCAATAATCAAATACCCCATGAAATACAGAAATATCACAAACAATATTCAAATACCCCACGAAATACTGAAACATCATAAGCAATATTAAAATACCCAACGAAATACTGAAATATCACAAGCAATATTAAGATGCCACACGCAATACCCAAATACCACAAGCTATCTATGGAAAATTGCTAACAAATATATGCATCGCAGAGAAATATAGTTTATTTCACTTGTTTTTGCCTTTAAAATGGCGCGCTTTCGAAAGGGATTAAATAATTTCAGTAGAAATAACTCTCGTTTAATTACACTACTTGCCATTTTTTCTCTTTTCAATGCGTTACTAATTAAACTGAATCTATACACTGGACTCACATGAACCATAAACATGAACTGAACCCATGAGCTAAACTAATCCAAACTAAACTGACTCTAAAATGGACCCATAAAGTGGACGCACATGAACTAAACATGACCCGAACCCATACACCAACACACATACATAAACTAAACTGCACCAAACAGACACTAAGCCATACACCAACACACATAAACTAAGCCGCACCAAACAGACACTAAGCCATATACCAACACACATAAACTAAGCCGCACCAAACAGGCACTAAGCCCATAAACTTAACCCCTGTGTTCGCATTAGGAACATTTCGACAACGGGGGCTGGCATCAACAGGGAAATGCGAAATATGACAGCAGCGTCAACAGCCTTTGTTCAATCCTTAAATGCGTATGCTCGGCAAAATTGTGATACGTATGCTAGGCAAAATTGTGACGCATACGCTCGGCTAAATTGAGATGCGCACGCTCGGCAAAATTGTGATGCGTACGCTCTGTAAAATTGAGCTGGGTACGCTCTGTAAAATTGAGCTGCGTACGCTCGGCAAAATTGTTATGCGTACGCTCTGTAAATCAAAGCCATCAACCAGGTGTAGACAAGCTTTCCGGCAGAACCTTGCAATTTTCCAGCAATTCTTTGAATTGCAGCAAACGCAGGAGCGCCCTCGGAAACAGTCGGTTTGTGCCACCTTAGGTCGAGGAAGGACGAGTGAATTCGTTTCGGCATTTTTATCAATCGAAAATTTGACAATTTCAGCTGAGTAAAGTTCCAGACTACATACTAGGTAAAAGAAATAATACTTGCTCTCTTTTAAAAAAAAAGAATTGTGCCTTGTTCATTTTGGCACATCGGTGCGCGCAATTGTTTACCTTTCGATTCCATCGCTTCACAATTAGAGGTATGTGTTCAAGCAACACAACCTCGACTTGGACGAATTAATGAATTTGAATGTGTTAAAATACGCTATTAATAATAATAGTAATAATAATAATAAATAAAGCAGGAAGGAATTATTAAGATGTACTTATTACATGGAATATATACTTTTATATACTACATACAAGTGCAACAGACGTGCCACTCCGCGATCCGAATTCGTGACGTCAAAGAAACAGGCGGATTACAACTGGATCGACGCCACCTGACGAGTTACAAACTGGCGAGTTACAACTGCATCGAAGCCACCTGACGAGCTACAAACTGGCGGGTTACAACTGCATCAAAAGCAGGGGAAACTACCAGCATAAAGTACATTTGCATAGTGAAATTTCCACGAAAAAGTTCATGTTGCATAGTGAAACTGCCAGGAGGAAAGCTCATGTTATGTAGTGAAACTGCCAGGAGGAAAGCTCATGTTACGTAGTGAAACTGCCAGGAGGAAAGCTCATGTTGCACGATGAAATTGCCGGGAGAAAAAATTATTTTGTAGCTAAATTTTTTGTCGTTACGCCGTACACGAGTTGAACCATAGTTAACTGAGGGTGTTGACGCGGCAGTAATTGTAAACTAGGAATCTCACGTACGATTAATTGGTTACTAATTGGGCATCTAACACATCATTGATTAATATTTAACAATTGAATAATTATCTCAAGGCAGCCTAATTACGAATCAGGGATTAAAACTGGGCTCCCTCCTATGATTATAATAATTGCCCAGTGTTGCTTGGTGGGTTGGATGGTCCGTCCATACGTCACTCTGTGACACTCCCAAGGTTTTAGATAGGAAAAATTTTCGGGTCCTTATTTCAAACTAATCAGCGAGACTGTCGGAGAAGGCAGTCCGTATCAGTGATACTGCAGACATTATTTCATGTCAGAGTTACCCGTAAATAAGAGGGCATCTTAAGAAATTAACATCATTTGTCCCGCCAGTTTTTGCGGGCTCGTCTACTAGTCGTATAATTATAACACCACACGAGCAGACAACACAAACACACAACACAGGCACACAACACAGACAACATAAGCACACCACACAAGCACACAACGCGCAGTACAAGCTCACAACACACACAATACAAACACACAACACGAACAAAACAAGCACACAACACGCAACTCAAGCACACGACACACACAGCAAAAGCACACAGCCCTGCATGCCTCCTACAGATGGCGTGCAGGTTTCGCTTTAAGCAGAAGTGAGAGGCTTATTCCCAGAAGTGACGTACATGTGTGTGTGTGTATGTGTGCGTATGCGCCTGTACACGTGTGTCTATACGTTTATGTGTACTAGTGTTTGTACGTGTGCGTGTTTACTTGTGTCTATGAACGTGTTTGCGAGTACGTGTGAGTGGTATCGTATGTGTGTGTACATGTTTTTACGTGTGTGTGTACGTGTGTGTTCACTTGTGGTGACATACATATTTGTGTGTGCGTACATGTTATTGTCTACCATCTCTGTTTTGTTTACCTTATTTGCAGGCTAAAAGTGTTTAAGAAACGCTGTTCAGAAGCGATATTAAATATACAAAGCAACAGTACGTACAGCCACTCACAAATCTCAACAAGCAGCAGTACAATCACCCATAACTCCTAACCAGCAGCAAAACTGTCACCCACAAATCCCATTCAGTAGTAGTACTGCCACCCATAAAATCTTGCCAGTAGCGGTACAGTCATCCATATATCCCAACCAGCAGCAGCACTGTCACCCAACATCCCAACCAGTAGTAGTACAGTCACCCCCAAATCCTAACCAGTAGTAGTAGTAGTCACTCATAAATCCAAACCAGCAGTAATACAGTTATCCATAAATTCCAATCAGTAGCAGTACAGTCACACACAAATCCCAACCAGCAGTAGATAAGTCACCCACAAATCCCAATCAGTAGTAGTACAATCACCCACCAATCAAACCGGCAGCAGTACAGTCACCCACAAATCCCAACCAGCAGTAGTACAATCACCCACAAATCCCAACCAGAAGTAGTACAATCACCCACAAATCCCGACCAGAAGTACATAGTACAGGCACCCACAAATGCCAACCAGCAGCAGTACAGTCACCCACAAATGCCAACCAGCAGCAGTACAGTCACCCACAAAGGTTACACCCAACACACACGCAACCATCATAACCACGACCTGCTGCAACACCGATCGCGTTGACCATTAGCGATATGGATCGGGAATGAATGCCCTGGAATGCGAGGGAAATGGGTATCTTGGAATATGATTGGAATCTGTGTCTTGGAATCTTAACCTTGAACTGTGTGCCTTCTAATGTGTGCTACACAGCCTGTTGTTGCGTGTCTGTCACACAGCCTACTTGGTGTATGATACACAGCCCACACAGCACAGCGTGCGGGAGGCAGTAACACAGCACCACCGCTCAGTGTCACAGCCTCCTCAATATCAAGTTTGTGCTGACCTAAAGACACGGCCTATGCTAAATGAAGACAGACCATTTATGCAATGGATAAGCGAAGGTTAATTCTATCGAAGCCAAATCAAGGTCTATTTTACATCAATTGAGAATTAATAGAGAATAATTCGATGGTACATTTAGATCATTGCTAAGGTAAATAAAGATTTATTCTTTGTTAAAAGAAGATTTAATCTTGGGTAAATCAAGATTGATTTTATTTGGGATCAAAATTTAAGATATGGTGAAATAAAGATAAATTCTGAACTAAATCAAGACTAATTTTATGGGATACGAAGAGTAATTTTATTGTTAAATCAAGATTAGCTCTATCACAAATGAGGATTAATTATATAATGAATAAAGAAAATATAGAAATAAATTTAAATCTAATTGATGATGGATGCGAAAAGGTTTACACTACATAAACATTTGGCCTATGGTAAATAACGCGAAAATGTGGTAAATAACACTTCAATGTACAATCTATGCTGTACTCTGAAGCAAACTTTATGCCACAGGTACGTAGAAACCGATTCAAACTGTACTACATATACGCTACATATAATAGCCAACAAAATATTAGTCACTTACTATTTTTTGAGTTTCAGTTAACCACTACGTTCCTTAATCAGTTTTCAAAGCTGTGCATGAAGTTAAGTAATATGCAAGTACTGAACTGGTTTTAGTCTTTATTCAAAGCTGCCAGGATATAGACCTGTTTCTTAGTTGTTCCACGACTGTGAGACGAAAGCAAATTACATTAAACGCGCTTAGGGCCATCAAGCGAAAAAAGTAGCAGAATTCGCTGCTGTTTCATGCTGCGCTGTTATGCGGGTCTACCAATAATGGAAACAATCCGGTGCATTAGGTAATCTAAGGTAAAATTATGGTTGGAAAGATATTCTAACCGATAGGGACCGCCGCCGTGTATCCTAACTTGATAAACGGAATCGCTATGCATCAAGAATGGAACTACTACGAAACCTCAATGATGGCTCTTCTTCTGTTGTTTCTAAATGAACTCTGTATAGAGAACTTTATGCAATAGATATATGGAACAAAGTGACTCGCAAACGCCCGATGTTAACTCCTGTCCACAAGGCCACTCGTTTAAGCTGGGCCAAAGCACCTGCCATTGGACTGTAGAGGAGTGGAGAAGTGTCATGTAGCTAGTTAAATCACGATTCTGTCTCCGTAGTAAATATTCCTACCGTCGTGTCCATCGAAGACCTCATGACGTCTTCAACGAAGTATGGGTGCAAGGGGCGATACTGGGAGGAGGAAAGTCTGTCATGCTCTAGGGCTGTTCCAACTACGTAAAACTGGGTCCTTTATTTGAGGTAATTGCCAAATTGAACCAGCATGGTTAATTGATCTGTTAAATAACCAATTTCCATCATTTGCACAAATCGTAATAAACAAATGCATGTTGCTTTGGCTATCTTTCAGGATGACAACTGCCGGGTGCACCGGGCTAGAACTGTCCATAATTGGTATGACAGTCACACGTATTTAGATTGACCAGCTAAGCCCTGAAACCCGAACCCAATAGAAATGACAAGCTAGACACTCTAGTTTAGAATGACAAGCTAGACGCCGAGAAGATAATCCACGTACTGTGGCCGCACTGCGAGATCAGTTGATGATAAAGCGGTTCAAAATCACCCAGGCGTACATCAGGACATTTGTAGACCCAATAAAGCGCAGAATTGCCGAGATTTTTCGTGATTGTGGCTCAAGCCTTTACCGAGTCAATTATTTTAGCGATAAAGCTGCATCTAGCTCTGTAACAAAAATTTGCTGCAGCCTTAGGTACATATGCTATAAGGCTGCATTCAGCTTTTCATGAAACACTAATAGTATTTTAATGAAATTGGATTCCGAGATCTCTGCCTTCCTGAAAACCATCCAGTCCTTCGTCTTCAAGGTCCACAGAGAATTGGAGGCCATCAGGGGTGATGAGGACACCGCATCCTGCGAGAAATGACATTGTCTTGGCTTGGAAAAACCAGGACGTTTGAATTCATCGATTCCGTCCAAGCGAAGACCGTGGAAACTCTGTAAGAGCACTAAGCAGCTAAAGCAGGGAGCTGCAAGCTCATGATGCCCCCACCAAAGCGTGGTTCATGACAAAAAGCTATTCCAGGCCCGAGAGAACTTTTCAGAACCCGACTAAGCGTCTCTCGAGCAAGCTGGACCATCCGGAGCAGCCGGGAATGGGTCTATTCGGATGAGAAAAATATTTGGCCCCCAATTCCCCTGATATTTACCCTTTAGAACATCACACCTGAGGCATGATTGCCAGGGCCTCCAATATCCAAATAACATCCAAACATAGGCATCCAAACATCACTATTGCATCTGTCAGGGTAGCTATGGTTGATACCATTGCTAGAATTCCATAAACCAATCCCATTACTGCATGCAGGTGGTTTAGAATGTGAATACATAGGTATTTCATCGTCTGATGTCGTGCATTTGGCCTGTCTTCACAAGTACGTTCCGTTCGATGATCATTAAATGTTCTATCTTCAGTCTCTGTTCCTTTTTCCGCTGGCGTTATTTTGCTCTCAAGTACCTGCCGCGCCCCGTGGTCAGGTTTGGACGAGCCCCCATGTACCCAGCTAGCACAGCAGGCCGTGGTAATGCACAGCACTGCATCGCAGCCTCAGGTAATGCACAGCTGGACACAGCAGGGTGCCGGCATCAAGGTACGTTAAGGTACACCAGGGCACGTTACGGCACATCAGGGCACGTTACGGCACATCAGGGCACGTTACGGCACATCAAGGCACGTTACGGCACATCAGGGACCATTACAGTTCATTAGGACATGTTACGGTACATTAGGGCACATTAAGGCACATCAGGGCACATTAAGGCACATCAGAGCACGTTCAGGTACATTAGGGCACGTTGAGGCACATCAGGGTACATTAAGGCACATCAGAGCACATTAGGACACATCAAAGCACACGTTCCGGCACATCAGGGCACGTTGCGGCACATCAGGGCACGTTACGGTATATCAGGACACATTAAGACACATCAGGGCACGTTGAGGCACACAGTGGCTGACTCAGAAGGAGGTCAGCCGTAGCGGCACCGCAGGGGGCAGCCTGACAACAGCAAACTCAGCC
>VOMN01076315.1:0-51468 GCA_014899125.1 Orchestia grillus
GATGTGAGAGACACGACCTCCCTTTTCGAAAACCATGCTGATGCTAGTTGGAAAGACCAATGTTTTCAAAGTACCCCACCATATTCTTAACAATTATTTTTTCAAAAAAATTCATGACGTTCGATGTTAAAGCTACTGGCCTATAGTTTTTTGATACACGTTTCTCTCTACCTTTGTGCACTGGTGTAACTACACCGAGTTTGAGCAGGTCTTGGATAGTTACCGTCTCTATTGAACGCCTCCAAAATATAGCCAGAGGTGTCTTGAGCTGCTCTTTGTAGTTTCTCAACAGGATGGTTGGGATCCCGTCGGGCCCCGCCGCAGATGTCGGAGAGCGTTCTCCGATGCAATTTACAAAGTCTGTTTTGGTGAAAATTACTTCGTTCATGAGGACAGGTTCTTGACTTTGTAGAACGTCCCTTAGTAGAGCATCTAAGTTTTGGTTTGTGGGCTGGCTAAAAACAGACTCATACTGTTCCTTCAGGACCTCGCATTTCATACTTCATTTCCATTAAGCCATCATTTCATTCTTATGGTTATTCTCAAATAATACTGAGAACAAACAGGAACGATCATGATGATCCATGTTTCTTTCATCTATCCTCAAAGAAGTGTGATCATCGCAGTGGAGTTGACCAATATCAATCACACCCTTCATAGAAATCGAATTGTGGGTGGTCAAACTCTCAGCATTCAGTAAAAATTTGTCTTCTCCCTTCGTTTCCTGCATAAGTTTCAGATCCTGCTGGGAAGAATGGCACTTTATGAGGCAGGCGTCAGATTTTGCGCCCTGCGTCAGGTCTAGAACACCCCCGAGACAAGTTGTCTGTTCCAATTCTCCACCCAAAATAGAAATTTTGCTTCAAAAGACTTCAGAAAGTTATCAAGTCTCTCTAACGTGAAATAAACGAAACTCACGGGAGGCATCAGATGTGAGTGAATTTCATTCGTAAAGCTAGTAATTTTCTCAGTCGAATCAATGGTCGTATAGAGGGCCTCGGAAAGTGAGCCACGCCTCGACAAATGGAGTCGTAAAATGGGAGCAGCTCGGCATCAAAGGAGGTCTTTACGGCACCGCGCGAGACTCGGGGGAAAATGCGCTTTACATTCAATTCTGCATCTTATTCCAGAGACCGTGCCGCCGCAGATTTCATGGTGCGATTCGCCGAAGTTGATGGATTACTGAGATAGTGTCTCGCATTCTATGCACCTTAGTGTTATGGTAACGCCATGAAGCTCTCTTCTCCCCGTATTTTTTATTTTTCAAGGTTTTGATCTGCTAAATGTAATCAGAGAAATAATTTAATAATGGAGTGTGTGGAGCGCAATTAGCTTTGACAGCAATTACTTTTCCATGCCTTGCATAGGCATTATTTCTAGATCGAGGTTCCAGACCATATACAACATTTTCTCTCAGTGTGAGAGATCATCGCTTTGAAAGTCGCGATTACTGAGCTTAATATTGCTATAGTAAAGAGTTCAAGTACCTCTTGTTACTACTGCCGTATGCACCTGGCTGAAACGACAGCTTCAACATCTCGATAAAACTAAATTGTGAGCTAACATTCACATGGAGATCGATCGCTAGTACGGTATGGGGGTCTTCCCTATGAAGGAATGAAGAGAAAAAAGCAAACAATTAATTTTTGGAAAAAATGATTAAAAATGCCATAGTGAGTAACTTGGATACATTTGTAGGATGATACTTACCCAAGATATGATATTTTATGTTGTGTATTAACAAGAGCAGACCTTAGCTTGTCTCTAGAAAAAATCTATGGAATCCTACATTTCCCCGTCCAACCTTGAGATGCTGAGGCTGATAGTCTGGTGCTCTTTCTCTCGATTAAATTAGTGTTGTACTGTTCATAAGGCCCACTGTTCGGTTAAGGTTTTCGGTTACAATAATGACTGAAAGTAAAAAAAATATATGTTCATAAATTTAATTCATTCTAATCTGACGAGGTTACTTCGAAAAATGCCTAAGAGCTCGGAGAATCAAAATACTCCATAATCGAAAATTTCTAATTTGTTTTTTAACGAGGAAAAGGTTGGCTCGTTTTCAACTAACTCTTAATACATATGTGTAATAAGTTGGCAAAATTTTGCAGAAATTTATTTCTCGAATTTGGAAATCGATAGCGAAAAACTTCCTCAAGCTGCCCACTAATTATACGGGTTCGTGTGAGGGTTTGAAGCGTATCAAATTCACATGAAAGATGCTATTAGCAGTTAAATAGATTAGCTGGACTGGGCGACTGTTCAGAGTATTTGGAGTTCAATGCGTCCGTCTTGATTACTTGACCGACAACCGTGCCAAAAATGAGCATCGAAACGCCTAAGATGAGCGAAAATGCAGCTGCAACTCAGTAAAACTTTTGCATTTGGCGTTAGATTTTTCTAAAACGTTTGACGTCTAAAGTTGTTAGAAACATTGCGTTTTTTCAATTGAATATTTTTCTCATTTTGTGTTCGGAGCACGATAGTGAATCTGTGACGAGAAGGAATATCTCATTCATGTAAACTCCGTTGAATTGAAGGTGGTATTAGAATTAAAAATGCATAGTCTCTCATGTAGTAAAGAGAACAGAATATCTGCAAAAACTCTCAGACAATTTTGAAAGGCATATCTCAGTTCAGGAGGTGGGCAAACTTTAAGATAAAAAGAGCTGCGATTTATGGGGCATCTTGAAATAGAAACTTGATTACAATTTGCAATCATTATGCATAATGTGGTGCAATGTACGTTACCCTTTGCATAATATTATGTTATTCATAGCTTATCGTTCATGAGTATCGTATTTAAAAAAATTCTAAATCAACTCGTTATACGTAAGAGCATTCGTCCTATAGGTTCTTGGTGCGATCACATGGGCAAATTGAATATTTTGGGCTGTTGTTGTGCCGCTGAACTGTGCCTGGCCTAATGGAAACGAACTCAGTTAAAGAGTATTAGATTATATTATAATTATCGACAAACTGCAAGTCGTTTTGAAAACTTGTGTTTATATGGACAATGAAACATTGAATGTATTTAATCTTAGGAACTGACAATGAAATATTTAAATAATTTTTTTAAAACAATGAGTACGTTTTAAGAAACATAACATTTCAGTAACGCCAGTTTCTCTTCCTTATTGTCATATAATCACCGACTTTGAGATTAATGAAATTGCTTTGCCTTTCGTTACAGGGACTGCTAAATGGTGTTATCGACTGTGTTCAGATTCATTAGTTTCTCGTACCTTTAGCGTATTCCAATTGGCACTATCGGCAGTGTGGACCCTCAGGCGATGAGGGATAGGATTACAATTTAACTTTTGCATTGCTAGTGATGCAAGAGTCGAGTACTGGTGTGACTTGTACAGTGTCTTCCAAATTGATATTTCTCAAAACTATGTCATAACACACCCGTAATTTAATCTCAGTGAAATTCAATAATGTTCATTTATTTTATTTTCAGTACCTGTTTTTAAGGCAATTTTTTATGCCCAATGGCATTTTCCTCTGTGTGCTTCTCAGTAAAATTTTTTGTTCATTCGTTTGAAATAAAAACTTCTGTTCGTGTTACTAGATCAAATCCTAGTTACCTAAATTTAAGCAACTGCTTGTTAAATAAAGTACGGTGTCAGTTTGCTTAGGCTATTTTATAATAATTTCCAGCGTGTGGGTACTTAAGGTTTATCACCTGAAGATTCATTGTATGCTTATCTAACTCAGTCGCTGTGATCGGTAGGCTGAATGATTTCAGCAGTCAGTCACTATTGCTTCTCTGATTGATGCGCCCTCTTGCAATGAAAGTTATTGTTTTTAGAACTAATATCGAAAGAAGGCTTGTATGTCGCTGTGAGATGTGTTACGACACTTCCATACAAGTTAGTCTCAAACATGGTTGTCACAAGCGCTAGATAAATTCGTATGGTTGCCAGGTGACCAGTCTTGGACCGGTGGCTCTCATTAAAATTCATGAGGGTGACACGCTGACTTTAGAACAAGTTCTAATTAGGTAGAAGGCAATCACATCTCTGCGCTCATGGGCCGTCCTAGCCTTCAAAAACAATAAAGCAAGTCTAAAATAACGCGTCCGGTTGATAAGGAGTTGTAAGACATTCTGTGTTGATATGCAAAGATTGTGAGCGTCCATTACATTTGGCCTAATTATCCTTGTAGGGGTTTCTGTTTGTCTCAAGCGGAAATGTTGGTAAGCCTAGCCCTGCTTTATCATGCTCGGGCTAGATGATCGTTACCTCAAACTAGAGAGCTTTGGATGAGTAACTTCAACCAGCAGGAGACCGTACAATCAATTACAGTTGCATAAACCTTTTATTTTTGCATCGAGGATAAAAAATTTGTACAATTCAGGAACCTTGAAGTAAATTACTACGAACTATTGAAAGAAGTTACAGGTGCAAAAATTCAGCATTATAACCGTATTCAAAGAAATAATGTGAGCTTACTAGCAAATAGTTTGTAGCTATCATGACTTGGACGAGAATATGAATTTTTCCACGGACAGAATTCTTTTCTGGAAATGTACATCGTTTCTGAAATTAATTTGGGATCAATCAAATTTTAATTTTTAATTTGAAAAAAACGTTTTGCAAAACATTCGAGAATATTTATTTATCACTCATTAGCTGAAACAATGCGCCTAAAAATATCTAAAAACCCATATGCCAACTGGGAACACTGTAGGTTACAGATGGGGTGCGATTTTTGTATCACAAATAATGTTGCCCTAGATTTTTTTCTACAGGAAAATATATGAAACTTTCCCTCAGTTTAGAAAACAGTTAAGCAATAAACTGAAATATTAACTGCACTGCTCTCAAATCACACCACACCACCAGAATGGAATAAGACACATACAAAGATACTTAAGATTCGAATTGGTACACGGCAAACCGTCTTATTAAAAAAAAACGGGGAGAGAGAGACATTATCGAAGAAACTCAGGAAAACATCACTGAAAGAAATGGGTGAAAGCCATCTGCTCGTTTAATATTAACCAACGTTTCATCTTTGAACGAATTAAGTACACAAATGAGGAATCGTGCTATTGAGGAATCCGAAATGAAATGCAGAGCTCTCAATTTGGGCTCCATGGTCTAGTGGTGAGCGTGATGGCCTCACAGCCGAAAGGGCTAGGGCTCGAGCCTCGGCTCAGGTGGGGCTTTTCACGTGACTGCGAAGTACTTCCCTTAGAAAAGGAAGTTTAATCCCCACATTCCTCACATCCCCCACTACACCAGTAGTTGTAAGGCATTTAAAACCCAACGGTAAAAAGTGTTGGAACAAATAAAGGTTCTTTAAAGATTCTTTCCTCATCAGTTGCGGTTCAAATTGCTGAAATATACAATACTCATCTCAAACTTAGCTCAGGTATCTTACCTATCTGCTCTCGAGGAGGAAAAAAACCCCCAAGACTCGCAAAAGTTTGCAGCCGACACCCCGCGGAGAATACGACTTTTTGTCTTGTTACTGCGGTAAAGAGAACTTAACTGCATTTGAACGCCGACGAACTCATTTGGGATAGAAATCCCTCCGGTCGGAAATATTTGCTACACAAGGAGAAAACTCTCCGCGTTTTAGTCTTGTAACAAACTTCTGTTTTGAGAACATTAGACGATCGTGCACAGTGTGTTGAACACAAGTTGTAACCTTCAATAAATAATAATAGGGTGAATGTGAATATAATTTTGTCTTTTTCCTTTTACATATAATATTTAAAATTTCTTAAATTACCCGCACGATATGGCAAATAGAGATGATACTAATAGAAAGTGCACATATAACCGAAAAACAAAAGATTTACAGATTATGAGAGGCGAGCAGTATAGCAAGCACTTCTTGAGATATCTACAGCACGTAAATCGCGATTCAATCCAATCCCTTTAACATCAAAAATCACCACGTGAGGATGATGAATTAATTGAAGCAGTAAAAGATAGCTAGGAGGAACTACAGAGATCAACATTGAACAATATTTTCCTGACTTTGCAGCAGTCAATGAAAAATTATTTTGGCTGACAGTGGCAGCAATAACAGGCTTCAACATTTACCGAAAGTATAACTAGAAAGAAAAGTAATCAATTCAGATCTCAGAAAAATTGAAGAATAAATTGACAAGTATTGAGTAAATACAGTGATAAATATGTTTCATCGGTTGATACATTATAAATTGCAATGTATCAACCATGTAGAGTTTGTCTTTTATTATTTATCTTATTAAAAATAATATTCGTTGATGTTTATATATAATCAATTTAGTGTACTGAATTGTAGGATAACGTTTATCTTTTTGTGACAACCAATAGTTTGGCAAGTATCCTTTCTAAAAGATTTACAATTGTTTTGGAGCAAATATTTCCAACCAACTTCAACACAGATACGGACCAACTATTTCCGACGGCAGGGAGTATTTTATTTAACCCAATTTCAAAATTGAAACTCGATCTGATGCTCAATAAATACTTGAATTTGTGCGCTCAGAATGTAAACTTGTCATTTAACTGGAAATAGTTTCATATCGGGTTGATTAATTAGATGAATAATTATTTTACCACTGCTTGGTAGTTAAGAAACTTGCCATGCGTTACACGAGTTTTCGATATCTTTGGCAATTTCTGTTAATGGAGGTTTGAGCATCGTGCTCGTTTAAAAAAAAAGAACGATTACCTTCTTTTCAAACAGCGTCTCTTGGATAGAATGTGTGTACATAGGATATAAAATAGTACAAAATTTGTACGATCGTGATCGTAAGAATTTTACGCTTGTCTACTTGAATATGGGGAAATTACTGTCTTTTTCATATAAAATCAAAAGGTTTTCCTGAAAAGATTACACAATTCTCCTTTAAATTGGTGTTCTATATGCAATGGAGGATCAAAAAGTTCTCGAAATTTTATCGTAGCAGTTCAAAATCAGGTTAAAAGAAGGTTGAACGCGGCAGAACATACCACAGAGGGTTTACTTTGCTTCTGGTTACTTGCAATTAGTGTGCTCTGACTATTGAACAGAACAGACCCTCTGTAAAAAGATCCTTCCGGAACCATGTAACATTTTGGGATAAGATAGAATATCAAATTTACAGTGTACCTATGTAGAATAGAAAAGAACGCAGCTCATGAAAGCTTAAGAAAAAAAGTTTGCAGTTTACTGCTCTAAAGAAAACTGCAGTCTGCTGGTGGATTCACAAGTATAAAGATGGGATTGACGACCTTGAAGACAACTATCGCAGTGGAAAAACAGGAACATCAAAAAATGACCAAAGCCTCGAGGCTGCTCAACATTTTATTAAAGAATATCGAAGAATAACATTGAATCAGTTAGCTTTGTTCCTCGGCATTCCATATGGCTGAACGAATTCTATTCTGCACGATAATTTGGACCAAGCAAACTTTCAGCGCGATGGGTCCTAAAAGTGGCGCGCCCTGATCACCTCATTCTTCGAAGTGGTCTGTCCTTGACGACATCGAATAAAATACTCCCAATTGCATAACTGATTGCAAGTAACGATGAAGAAGCAAAGTAAACACTCAGTGATGTATTCTGACGTGTTTAACTTTGTTTTAACCTGATTGATGTTTGTTGCTACTGTAAAAGCCCGTGAACTTTTCAATTCCCCCCCGCGTATGCAATGTTCTAAACACCCACATGACATTTTAAACATTTTTGTAAACATTAAACATTTGTAAACATTTATTTACCACAAGTAATTTACATCAGATACAGGTTTACAATCAAATGAGGAATGACGAAGAACCGGAATCAGGATATATACCACATGTGGGCCCGAATAAGCTACAAGGCTTCTAGGGCAACCTATACAGAAATTAAGGCATTCAGTTTACAGCATATCAATGATTAATGATGAAAAAAGGCTTAAGATTACACTCAGGTATGTCAGTTACAGGAACTGAATGAGTTGGTTAAAATTAAGATTAATATTAAGATCAAAACATGGTATGAATTTAGCAATTTGGGTAAGAAACTAACATACATACACAGCTTTGAAATTTTAGTCCTCAGTAAATCAATGCGAAGAACAAAGAAACAAAATTTTAGTGAAATTTCAATCTGAAAACAACCAACAGAATATTAGTGGAAATTTTAGTGCAATATGGTCACAAAAATTCGTATGGTGCGTAGAAAAAGATTCATTGATGTATAGACGAAGAAAATATCAGCGAAAACATGTCTCACATCTTTAACTACAGATTTCTTTGTGATGAATGTGGTTTCGACGTATGCGTTGAATTCATGTACCCTCATTAGTTTTAAAACGTATAAAACGGTTTTCATTTACCTTAGTAAAAATATTTTACATATATTTTAAAAATTAGTTGTAGACATATTAATGTGACAGGTTAAATCATCGTTAAAAAGGAAGGTCACGAGTACACAACTTGAGATATATGTAGGTTTGTCACCGTATGGCTGTTTCACGAATTAAAGTTGAAGATATGATTTTATTTTTTCAAAACTACTCTAACTTCTTTTTTGTAGTATATTTTACAGTTTGAATTAAAACTGCATGAGCTCTGTAGTGAGAAAGCTACGATTTAAATCGTACCTTTACAATAGATTCGCCTTGTTGCCTTAAATGGAGACGGCTCGTTTCACTTCTCGTTTTCAAAGCCATGGTTGGTTCATTTTAGCCTCAGACTACAAGACTGTCAAAGATTGTAGCTACGCATGCTGCATTCATGCTCTCTTATCCATTGTTTGCAGCACTGTTGGATTAAAGAAGCCTAACCCGAAACAGCTGCTGCCGATGACTGATCCTGCAATACTTACACGAAACCCGTCATGAGTGCGCAGTTTAGGAGCTTATGGTATCGTAAAATTTGCTGCACCCATCGATGGTAGCAGGCGCCCGAACGAGTCGACGGCTCGCTTGCGCTTGCGCACTCAAGCATGAAACTAAACACCTCGCACCGTTGCTGCGACAAGCCGTGCAACAAAAGGCTCTTGTCTTGCCAAGCAGCTTGTTAGTAAGCGTCCAAATTAAGAGTCAACTAGCGAAAAATTCGGCGAAAAACCGGCCGGTTTGCCACTCCTACCCGACAACGAGTGTTCTTGCAGAAGCGAAAAGTAAGAGAAAATGTCAGTTTACTTTTGAGAGGACTTCGTTGCTCAGGGTACATTGACTCAATGGCTAAAAGTTGATAACATCTTTATACCTGCAGTGTCAAGAATGGTACAAGTGTAGCGTCAAATGAGGTCGTGCTCTCATCATACAGTTTGAAGCGATATTCTCCATCTTGGGGAACTTACGTCCACTCGTTCACTTGTAAACAAATGCCGTTATAGAAGTGATTGCCTTGGAAAATGAACTTTCAGCTTAGAGCGAAATACTCTTCATTTCCATTCGGATGAAAAATTGAGCAGTCCTCCTTATGACAAGCCATGCATGGCACTTTGTACCAAATTGTTGAAGCAATAAAATTAGCATAGCCGCGCAAGACACATGTTCGAGCCTGCATCAGAGGCGAGTTCTTCACGCAAACCCTTCAATGGCCCGCGTAGTTGTCATAAAATTGAGTCATACGCAAGAAACGGCGAATAGTGCGAACAAGTCATGAATGAATTACGTGTATCAGATTGGAGGAGAATTGGGATCGCTGACGTGAAGCCGCATTCTGTTTTAAGGTTTACGTGTACTGACGCCTTTCTAACTTCAGTGCAGATCATGAGATGGCATTGATCAGCATAGAATGTATTCATAACAGTCCTTCACAGTTGCACCGCATATTGAGTAGAGTTTATCAACATGGGAACAATGAAAATTTCAAATGAAGATCGGCTGAAAAACTTGAAGTGATGTGTAAGTTTTGAAAAATGCGTCAGGGAGGAAAGTGTACCCGCCGTGCGTTCGAAAACTGCAGTGCGTGTGATTTGCAGCAGAGAGCGGGACAGAATTGCCGGTCGCCAGGAGCCTTCCTTGATGTGGCGGCACAGAGCAGATTAGGCCCTAAGAATTGGCGTCGGTATGAGGGCTCTCTATTGTCTGAGGAGGGACTTCTAATAGAGCCAATTTAAATGTATCTGCCTTGGCATATGCAAAGGCGCCTCGAGGATTACAGGGTCGCAGCCGCCCTGGTTTGCAGGAATGTGTAGGCTGCTGCTTGATGTGCAGCGAATTCTGATGACTGAGTGCCAGAACATGTGCACATTGAGTGGGTGTTCTTGCTAATCACTTAATTAACTCGTTACAGTAACCTTCACAATAAACTACGATTGCAAACAATGATATGAAATACGACAAGTATGTGAATGATGTGGAGAAAAGTTTGCTAACAGGAGTCAAGTAAGAGTAAAAATAGAAAAAAGTTGATGGGACAAACTCGAACCCAGTATTCTAGTTTTCACGCAGATTGTTGCGAGTTTAAAAATAAGGACTGCAATAAATATACGTCAGCTAGATTCCTCACACAACGATTCCCGCCAAAAGTTCCATGCAAACCAGTAATATAAATTACACCTTTTTTATCGAATTTTACTGCTTACAAAATAATATGGTTTCATCAATATTGAATTGAATTCAAAAGTCAACGAATAACTGTATAATGTTGAAAGATGAAAAATGAAGAGGCACGTGTAAGCTCATGGAGAAGTGCTGTAATTTTGTTTAAATTTACGTGGGATCGCTTCTCAGCTGGCCGTCATCTCTGTTGATATTTACTGCTCACCTATTATATATTAGTGGAGAAATTGCCCACATGCAAATTTGGAGATGACTTCACCTCTATGTATGTACTGGGCGGAGTAGCAGTATGTAGAGCGTTCAAAGAAAGTTCTGTGCATTAAAGTTCAGTCGTTTAAAATTGGGAATTTTAACGATTTGTTGAGTCTGGCTTACGCTTTTACTTTCCCAAGCACTGTGCAATATTTGTGTAAGATGCATTTTACGCATACATACTGCATTCCATTATTGATAAGTTTTGGTTGGTATAAATATCGTTCTGAGTGACAGATAAAATTGCGGTAAAAAATGGTTGTGGGTCAGCGATAAATTAAAAGTTGACACGAGAGACCAACGAATTTACATAAAACTATGAGCTATAAGCTCTCTAGGCATGTTCATGAGCTGAGAAAAAGAGAATTCACGTTTTTGATTCGCTACCGAAGAAACTTGACGTACTGATTTATTATTCGTTCGAGGAAACAAAAATTGGATGAAGAACACCTAGACGCATTTCCTCAGATTCTTTACTGATCAAATTTCTCGTTCACTACAGAGCATCGAGCTTACAGAACTGTTTGTACATACATAGTTCTAAAGCTCTAGGGCGACAGGAGTAGCGCAGTACCTCGGGTATTTCACAACGGCTTCGGCTAAATTGAGACGACCTTTACATGGAAACTTAATTCGAGCAACATAGCCAAGCATAGCATCTTGGCCACTAAATTGACAGCAAAATGTTTTCGCGAGAGGGTGCAAAGAATTACTCCTTTTGGAGCGTTGCAAAATTTTCTAAAGACGCTGATGGCAATTATCTTTATCATGGCTCTTCGAGAGGCTTACTGTAATTTAAAAATCTTGTTTTCCGTCAAAATGTATTTCTTATAATAATTCATTATCAATTAATAAATTAACAAATTTTTCCACTAAGATTCTTTTCACATAAAATTTAAAGTTTCCCCAAGATCTCTCTCTAATTACTTCATCTTAACACAAAAATATAGCATTTACAAACACCATCATGTTTTCTAATTTAAAAGAACGATTTTTTCCCAGAAGGATCTTTGATGATCGAAACACAAATCCTAACTAGACGCATTGGAAGACCATTAACAAGCTCCATAAAAGGCTGCGTTTGATTGTCCCAGTAAGCCCTAGAGTGGAGCGGCGCACCTGAATAAGTGCAGAACGTATTGATCGCTCAATTATTGCTCATGTTCTCCGTGCGCAGTTACACGCCAGCCATGAACTCGTTCTTGGTCAAAATAGTTCTAGATTTATCGCACGGTGCTCTAGCTTGTATAATGTTTCGGTGTACAACAGGCAGCGGACGATAATCCTTTGTCCATCTGTTCCTAATACTTAGGTATCTATTCCGTAGAAAATACCTAGTTACCGTTTATATATATGTGCACATATATACATCAGTTATATGCTTAGATCATATCCAGGCCGTTCGGGAAAAAGACGTATAACATTTCAAACAGACAAAAAAGTGGTGCCCTGAACACTTTTGTCTCTATGAAACTGTACAAAATTTTTGAGGGGTTTTGAGATATTAGCTGTTTAATGTTTAAAAGGAGGAAACATGAAAATAAAATTGATGACAAATCATTTATTTATGAAGTTACTTTACAGAAATCATTAAAATTTCCCACCTTTCTGATATCTATACACCTGTGGTATCTTCGGCTTAAGAACTGCTGGATATTGTGGAGAAGGCCTGGTATTTCAGAAGCAGAGATAGATCTCGTAGAAAGAATAACAGTGGCTTCTGGAGCTTTTTATGTATCTCCAATTTCTGTGTAGCAAATATATAAATAAATTATTTGTAGGCAATGATGTTTTCAAATTTAATTCCTTCAATCATTAAACAGCTCATATCTCAAAATTCAAAATTATTTTCGTAAAGTTACATTAAGGAAAAAGGGTTTAGTTTGTCACTCTGGCTGGTGTGAAATGTTCTACCTCTTTTTCCTCAAGACATTAACATCCTGTGTATATACACATACGTTTATTTGGTACCTTGAGCAAAACTGTAGAAAATATTGATCTATCGTATCTCACAGATATGTCTCTGACTCTTAACATTTGTTCACTAATTATCTACATTCTTCTGCTGCATTGTCAGCGAAGCTCATAATTTTTCGACGCTCGTTTATCCTGTTGAGACTACCACGCCGGCAACATCATTCGTTCTGGTAAAATTTACCCTTTATTACATGAAGACTTGCAATGTCCATAGTCAGTGAACTTTTATTGTGCGGGCAGGGTGATCTGAAGGGTGACATTTATAGCAAGGGCCAAAATGTATTGGCGCGCAGGAGTGGGGCATGAAGCAGCGCTAGAGTGCGACCTGCCGCTGAGTCAACACGGCCGTCCAGACAACGCCCACACCCCGTCAACCTCGTATTCAGCTAAAGAAGGTTATCTCTGCCATACCCACATGAGTGCAATGACGTTATGTAGAAAAATGAGCACCACCACAAGCTTGAGATTTGATGTGCGTTCAGCAATACAAATAACATAGATGACATCGCCACATGGAGAAGGAAAAGTTTATTTGAGGTTACAATTTTATTTCGATAAGCCCCATTTACTGCTCCTTCGTTTCCGTTCTACAGATTTTCAAATGAATTGTCCCAGTAGCCTCTGGCACAAGTGCCATCGATCATATCCGTATTCTTTTTATTTGTAAATTCTTTATCTGCTTTAGCTGTTTAGCCTATCACTGTTGAAAAGCATATCATAGATGATATTTCTCTAATCATTCAAGATTTTTGAAAGATTATTCTAGCTCTTTGAATTACGCAAAAATTACAGCGTGTTCAAACTTGAAAATTGACGAGGAAAATACCTGGAAAAATATACCAAGAAAAGATTTTACCGCGACATAAACACGGTTGCTATCATTTGAGCTCCCTCCTTTAGAAGAAATAAAAAGAAAATGATACGGCTAGCCCTACAGAAAGCAAGAACTCAGTTCCAAGCAAGTCACAGCTCAGCCATAAAAAATAACTACCATCCACACCTAATAAAGGTAGACGATAACACGAGACCAGCCCCTGTATGCAAGCAATACAATGTATGCATTCTGCGCCGCTCCGTGCCAGTTGAACGGGTTGAAGTCAGTCCAACAGCGAGCGCAGACCTGGAGAATAACTTGATAGTTTGCATAGCAGTCAGTACGAAAATAAATTACTTGAGTTCTTAGATTTTTTACATCTCAAATAAAACTGACGTAATATTGCGAGCTATCGTTAGTATAGCTTTAGAAAACGATGAAACTTATCTTCACAAAATTTTTCTAGAGCGCCAAAAAATCCTTTTTGGTCTAACTCAGCTATGCTTCAGTCGGAGGAATGAGTCGTAACATCAATCAATTGGCAATGCTTTCAAAATTTCTTCGCGTATATCACAAAGTAATCAATATCTATAGCAGCAGTTTCAGCATGACTCATACCTTTACCAGGCGTTCAGGTGAAAAAAAGTTTAGCTTTAGCAAACAAAAAAAGTTATGCCTCAAGTCACAGCTTTGGTGAGGGCACAGTAAGCTTCACCAATACAGGAGAATATCAGTTGATAATATAAAAATGGAAGCAATAAATAGCTCCAGTGATCTAGTACGAGTGACACGGTAATTTAAATCATATGTACTTGTCATGAGAAACAAGTGGTCGTGCATATTGCAGCTCCACGAGACAGATTTTACATTCGACCGTAGCAATAAAGTAAAAAGTTGAATGCAAAACAGCAATGGAGTGTGTCCGAGTATGGCGGAGTCAAGAGTCGCTCTTGACTCTGCCGAGTGCCCTATAGTGGGAGTCCGGGGGGACAGGCCCCGCGAGGAGGTCTCGAAGAAGAGCTGGGCCATTCTTATTGACCTTGAATTGGAGTTATGACCATGGTCGAGATCCTGAAAATGAGATGGTTTCCTGGTCTATTTGTTGCAGGGAAATTGCACTCATGGGCTAGGGCTTATAGAGAAACCTGGTTTCCAGTCCGGGGTGCGTAGCGATAAGAATTTGGGCCTTTGGCTAGGGTGTTGCAAGACGCTCGCGTCAAGATTCGAGGGCTTGAAGAACAACCGCAGCCCCAGTCTGGGTAGTGTCTTGAGAGAAGCAGAGTTCCTTTGCTTAACCTTGTCACTCAACTGTCCCGGGTTGGCATCTCGCATCACGACTTTGGAATACTACCTTTTGTCGTCTTGTTAGGATCAAATATTGGTCACCTGTTACACATCTTCTACTGAAAATGATTATTTAGTATGCGTTCTACGATAACTATGATAGTGGACGAATGGGTCCAAAAGAAATATTCCGGTCAGCAGAGGCGTCCACTCAATTGATTAAAGCCTATCACTTTTTGTCCCATCGTACGATATATTGTCAGAAATGTCTGCTAGGTGTATTTACTACTCTACGTAAGGAATCATTACCACGTGTGTATGTTGAGATTAATTTATTTCCTGAATTGAACTCAATGAGTTTCTACGAGTGATAGAACTGCAGAATAGTAAATAAAGACGACACTTCAGTACATATACGGCACATTAAGAGATTTAATGCGTCAGTTATAAATACTAACCAAATATTTCCTCATGAATAAATTTCTCGTCAGAGACAGGGTTAGGGAAATCTGGGCCACGAACTGAGCTGCCCCTGGCGTGGCAGTAGACGCCAGTCTGCGCTGCGCCTCAAAGGGCGCGAGAGGCTGCCAGCCTGGCGCCTGTCGTGTCGCCGCTGCATAGCCTGCACGGTCTGTCGCTCTGCACCGCTCCAGTTGTTCGAGCCTCCTTTTGGGGTTGACTGAAATAAACATAAATACGCCAATCTGGGTAAAGAATTTGGTTTCTGTATCATGGGACTCCTGACGTGCTGGATAACGTTCTTGCCTTGTCTCAGAGCTTCACAAAGCCTATAAATATTCATGAATAAATCAAGAAGAGTATTAAACAACTCTTTCAGTAATTTTAATCGCTTTATTGCTGTAACTTTACGTTCATTTTGTATTTTTCATTTCTCTGAGCCACACGGCACACCAATAAATCATCACTCAAAAATTGTAGGTCGGGTCGATCAACCCTTCAATTTTAGACTGGGCTCGGCAACCTGTTGAAAAACTCCGTGTTTGAGCTCGATGATCTGACAGAGCGCAGGTGTCAAGGGCACACATCTGCTCGTATCGAGCGAGACATGCGGCAGGCGGCGGCACAAAGACTTCCATATTCGCTCGGCCATAATGCCAGGCTAGCATACTGCACCCAAGAAGCAACCATTTTGGGTAGGGCTCAAGTCGAACTTTATCTGAAGGAGCCGCAATAGATGCAAAAACTTGAATGCAGTCTGGCTGCTGATATAACCTTAGCTATTACCTCCAGCACTTCTTTTTAAATCCTCAGTAATGCTTTTGTACCAACAATAACTGTCTAAGGTTGGCAAAAAAGTTGACGAGGTAGAGACTAAAACTATCATTCTGGTGTGATTTTTTATATTCATTGAATTTATATTATACGAAAATTGTTTTGACTCGTTCAGTAATCTTACATAGAATGGTTTAAGACGCGTAAAATGATTACGTTATCTAAAACCTAATTAAGTCAACCTGTCAGAAGAAAAATATTTTTTCTTCAGTGCTTCTACAGCAAATTAAGCTCGGTTTCGTCGCGAGAACGACAGGATCTCTCGTGTTAGTTACGTCTGCCTCAGACTGGTGAAGAAGCAGTGGCGTCGCTTTTTATGAGCATGAAAAGTGCAGGCACTTAAGTTGAGGTGACCATCGTATGTTCCTGTCTTGTTAGCTCCAGATAGTGAAGTGACGACGTCGAACCTGAACCTCGGCAAACCAAAGAGGTCAGCGACGATATGATTATGTTTTTCCCGCATTAAGCCTGATGATCTACTAAAATTAGCTCATAATATTGACCTACGCCCGCGACGTAATGACATAGCTGTATAAAATTAACAGTACTATAAATATTTTATGAATGAAATGCTACGTTTTAATGTAATTTTACAACACAAGTCTTCATAGCAAGTACTACAAAATTAGGGTACGCTGGAGCTCAGTCGCGCTAAACCTAACTCCATACAAAGTTTCACAAAGTTTCACCATACAACGTACACGAAGTTTCACAGTCTCAACTTGGAAGAAAAGCCACGGTCAACCTATCGAGAAGGCGAAATGAGTCCGTTGGATTAAATAAAAATGGAAATATTCAAGTGAGAGGCCCATATGATTCTTGGCACCCACTGAAAAAATCATAAAATAATAACAGCTCGCTAGCAAAAGACAGCAACGGCCCTAGCCTCGTGAAATAAATCTTGTCGATGAGCGCAGATGGAAAATCTCCGATCGAGTAAGGCAGATGCTACGACGTTCCTTGAAAGGAGAGACACATCAGGACGCTACCAAGAAAGGACTTCAATAATCCGACCTAGCCACGAAGAGCGGAGAGTCTTCAAACGCCAAACCTCTACAGCGTACTATCAGCACATACGCTGGCCATAAAGCATTTGAAACTGCCGGTTGTAGGAAACTATTCATTAAATTCCTGTAGGTACGATAATCCACGAAGCAAAAGGAAGTCTTTAATGACGTTTAATCGCAAAAGTATATTTATCACTCTATACATATTACCTGTCTGTGCAAGTAGCAAGACTCATGCAGATTACGACTATTGTCGTAACTTAGCAACGCAAGTTGTTCAGCCGCCGCGGCTGATAACGCTCGCCTCTTTACGATCATGGACACATCAGCCAAGATACTTGTACGGCCGGCACTCAGGATTCCTATCACCATTTACGCGACGGAAACTCACAAGGGACCGTCCAGTTCCATCGCTGTAAAACTTGGACTCATGTACTAGCAAGTTACGAGCTGCCTCTACGTACAATCTCCATGGTACTCGCACGGGAGCAATTCCTCACGGACAGCTTCGCTCTGCAGTAAAACTAGACGATCATACAAATCGGGAAGATTTTCATATTATGCAATACTGCTATAAAAAAAGTAGTATGAACTCACCTAAAATTAAAAAATAACGAATAGAATGGGATTTTTTACCATATTAGACAGTCAAGATTCATATTTGCATTGAATGTGAGCACTTAACACTTCGCTGTGTGAAGCTTGAGACAAACGTTTCTCGGCAGCTAGCCTTGCGCTACGTGGCTATCACAAATCCCTCCAGCGAAGTACATCCAAGAGGCCTAAAATAAGCATTTTGTATCGGCGCTGTTTGTTTGCCGAAGTCGCCTGTCGAAGATCGCAACACGTGTAGACATGGCCAGGCGACAGTCGTACACGGCCACGTGACGTATCTACAGGTGTAAGCCGCAGATTTACGAGCTGCCGACCGGACACTTTCCGACCCAAAAGAGTCGTTGACGATCGCAGATAAGTTGGAGGCCGCTCTGTGTCCGCATGCCCAGTTCCCTAAACCGTCCCTGACGTTAGAGTAAATGTTCTGTGGTGTTTAGCGTTCTGAGACGTACTAAACACAGTGACATTAGGATAAATGTTATGTGACGTTTGGAGCTCTGTGACATAATAAGCCTCGCTACGTTTGGATAAACGTTACGTGACGTCAAGGGCACTGGGACGTGAAGGGGACCCTGATGTTGGAGTATACGTTTGGTGACGATAAATTTGCTGTGACATAGGGGTAGAGTGACCTAAGGAATACTGCAACGTCGAACGTACTTTAAACCCCATTCCTCAAAAGGGACCTCAACCAAATCACTTTGCTTGTTTCCTATCAATATACGTACAGTTTATTGAAGTGGTCAGCTCTGGGAATAAAATACAATATCTCGCTTTTGCATGGAGCTACCTCACCGTATCAAATAGATAATTTACTCACATTATCATGCCGAAGTATCTACAGCAATACACATGCCATCTGGTACTGGGTGTTCAAATGCGCGAGCGGCTAGCCTATAGGACGGTAATAAGTCACTACGGAGCTGCAAGTCTAGACGTTGCAGAAAAGTAGTCGGAGTGGTGCTAAGGATAGCAGAGTTTCAGTAACTCGGACTCTCTCGCACCGAAAGAGTAGGGACCATTTATTATGGATTTTGAAGAACAGGGAATCTATGCACAATGTGTGTTCCTACACAGGATCTATTGGGCATAGGAACAGCAAGTTAAGAAGAAAGAGGAAGAAAAGACAAAGAATAATCAGCAAAGAAGGTATGAAAATAGAAAAAGCAAAGTGTGCGCCTGACAGCCTTGCTAGGGCTGAGGTAACCTAACTATGTCCCCTGGGCACCCCAGTTCCCATCGTATAGGATAGACGAACCTACTTCAGTAGCCTAACCCTATGGCCCATGTTCTATTCTCTGCCTCCTGAAGAGTTGCGGAAAAGGTCGAGAAAGGCTGCTCATCTGCAGTACGAGTAATGTATTGATGATGGCGTCCACCGCAAAACTGCCGTTGAGCGATGGGCTAATATTTCAGTGTAAAAGTGAGATTTCCATTAATGGTGTGTCTGTACGCAATATTTTTATCTCAGGCAACAGAGCAGCGATGGAAATCTTTCTGAGAACTTTTACGTTCTCATAAACTTTTTTTTTCGAACAACTGTAAGCACTTGCGTTGGTACCTTGCTTTTGCAGATTGCTGATTTGAGCAATTTATTATCAAAGTTACAGACACTGAATTCTATTTATATCCAACGAGTTTTCAAAAGGATAAAGGAGCTGTTTCTATCCAAGTTGGATAATAACGATGTGCCCAAAACTTTAATATAGTGAGAAAAGTCATTAGCGGTTTATTTCTTTGCATAGGAATACTGAAATGAATTAAATACCTCACTGCTTAGATATGATACCTGGAGACTTTTCTGTGAACGAGATTATCTGTTAATATTTAGTTCGCATTCTTATTACATTATTGGAAAGTCCATCCTAGAAAATCATATCTTTGATACACGTGGCGCTTCTATTCCGCTTAATCACTTGTAAATATTTCCAAGCCTGATGTACGTCTCCGGGGATTTGGAGTAACAATGGTCCTTTTCTTGGCAGGATTAAGACGTCCTTCGAACCTCACTGCTCTCCATTGTCATGCATTTGAAAACACTTCTGTGCCCTGCAGTAGAGTTCCCCTGGTTTTCGTCGTTAGTCACGCTTAGCAGCACAAGGGCGAGCGCTCCCCAGCATTCAGTGGGCATTCATTTTCGTGGAGCCGAGGCAGCTTTAAGCGCGGCAGTATTTCTGTAGCTCAGCGCTTGACGCAAGAAATATACTGCGCCCAGCAAGCAAAACTTACAGCCAGTGAAAACTCGATTTCTACCTACCGTTGGGAGCAAACTGATCGGGAGCTATGGTTTATGCTAAGTGATCGTTGAGAGTGATATATAGAATAAAATATAGATATATAGAATAAAATAGAATAGCATATGACTACAGAAACTAGGCAAATGGCCTATTCTAGAATTTCGACCCAAGTTCCATGTTGTCAGACACCAATCACGCACAGCCATCCGAGTCAAGTAACATAGAAGGGGTAAGAATACGCATTTGCGGCGACCTCTTACTTCTGCACCCTCGACGTCCTCACGCCAAACGCCTGGGGCTTTTCATAAGATCAAAAAGTACGTGTCATGGGGTAGGTAGCAAACAGTGCTTTTCCAAGGATAATAAACTCGGCTTTATGATATTCAACTCATTTAACACCGCTTCACCTGTGCGGTAAATGAGTGAGATTTAGACACCAGGCAACACAGGTGAAAAATAAATCAATTAGGTCTGTGGTCGTGGTCGTGGAGTAAAGACAATTTTCATCATAACAGGGACCTGCAACAGGTCCCTGTTGCAAGACTTATGGGCAGAAAGAAAGCTGAGGAGCCTGAAGATGCCCCATACGAATGAATTTGAATTCCTGCATCTCAGGTATTCTTTTTACAATAATACAGAGAGATTTTTTTCAGAATAAGGTTTCAGTATGTTCTGAATATTAGCTGATTATATTTGTTATCATATGGGCTGAATCGAAGAAGATGCTGCTACATCTTTTAATACTATAAGATAAAAATGGTACACAACAGTTCGATGCTTTTTAGAAATAAAAACGGCTCTACACTATTCCACATCGGTTCAAAGCCAGCACATCCTTCTCCTCTCATATGCTGTACGTTGCTACTCTTGTTGATCGCAGAATAAACAGAAAGTGTGAAAGAACTGAATTACAGTTGCGAATTATAACAGGCTGGCAACTCAAAACAAAATAATTTTACTCGACTGGCTAACCTATGATTGACGAAGATACATCATGCGTAAATGGTAGACATCTTCAGCATCTGAACAACTTTTAAAAATGCAAGATCATAATCTAAACAACAAAGGATTTACGGCGAAAATTAAATATTCTTGCTTGCATTATTTAAATATAATGTATCCGACAATTACTCACTTCATTTATTTTACAACTAAAGCAAGGCACTCATAACGAAAAAACAATTGGCTATGATTGGATGCAATATTTTGTCCATTAATGTCATTTCTGAGATGTTGCCTGGGCAAGTGGCGTCACCAATTGCCACCCCAAGATTCTTGTAGTTGAAGTACGGGCACCGAGGGGCAGAAATTATAGTTATAATTTGAAAACTTGTAATTGGCCTGTTTCCGAAGTTTCACTTGAGAAGCTCCAAGTTAAGGGGTAAGATGCTCATTACGTCCACATGGTAGTTGATTGGAAAGTGGAAATCGAACGCTTAAGGAAATTATTAAACATTTCTCGCATACCAATTTCCGTGAAAACACAAGGTGGTAAAATATCTACTCACGAAATATGCCTGCAACCCACACCATACAAAACTACTGCTATGACTTGTGACTCTTCGCTGGCGACACAGAGGACGGAACGCTGAGAGCAGAAATATGCCAGCCGTGAGGAGTTTGTCGAACGACCGCAGCCGCCGTGATCAATGCCAGGTACAACGTGGCCGAGCTAAAGAATGGCCAACAGACAAAATTGAAGTAACAGCTCAGTAATAATTCGACTCTAATACTTTGGAATCGGCTCAAGCGTTCAGTGTTAGTCTGTGCGCGGCGCCAAGAGGTAGTTATGCAGTTAATACACAGTTTAATTTTCCACTTAAGTTAAGTAGATTTCAATATAATGCATACATTTCTTTCTTATTGATGTTAAACATAAATTCTTATATCACTTGAGCAAAAGTGGTACAAACTGCCCACAAGAGTGCGTGTACCATAAATATCGTGCACTTTGCTAAAACATCTGCTTGTCGTTAATTTTTTCCTAAATTTCATAAATATCGAAATACCTAGGCCTGAATTCATAAATTCAAGCACAAGACTAGAGTGCTACCTATTTTTGGCGGGCAGCTTCGAGAGCAGCAGCACACAAGGCATTAAGTATTCTCAAGGGTCACTCCAGTGAAAATTTTATTTGAATTATGTCCTGCGTTTGGAAGAATATCTCCAATTAAACATCAATAAACTAATTGCTTGGTCTCCAGAGGAAATTTTTTTGGCTCGAACCGTGGCAGCCGTCAAGCCGTGGAGTGGAAGCGTAATTATATGGAGAGGTCTGGATTCCACAGGAGGGATCTTCAATGCGATCTTCTTTGTAAACTTTTACAGATAAATTTTTCGTTTAACATCAAAGGAAGTTATAATTGCGCCAAACGCAAAGAAACAATGGCAAACTAATGAATTTCTTGCAATAAAGAGATACCTTAAGGCTTTATTGTGTTGCAAGATGAAGTGATTTTGCTTCTGTTCGAATAGATAGCGATGTGTGGGAGGCGGTAAATATTTACTCGATTTGCAGTCTAGTCCTGAATACAACAGCGTATGGCACATGAAACAACGAAAAAATAGACTCTTAGACGATTAAAATATAATGATGCTTATATTTAGGTATGTATTACACGACTCGTCTAATGATTATTATTATATTTGTTAGTTTAAAGCTCCTTCTGCACATGAAATGCGATACAAAGGGAACGAACAGAAGAAGAGACCATCAAGTATGGACTGTAGAAAACGTGGAATCCATGCACAGAGATGTTCTCACATTGGATTCCCTGCTCACAGGAACAGCAAGTTAAGTAGGAAGTGGAAAAAAAGACAAAGAAGAGACATGAAATTGTGAAAATTGAAAGAAGCAAAGTGGGCATGAACGATTAAAGTCCCGAAAACCTAGCTACAGCTGAGGTAACGTAACAGTGCTCCTCTAAGGTCGCCAGTCGCCTTAGCATAAGATAGACAAACCTAGCTTAACCCTACTGCCTATCCCATGCCCTCTGAGGGGAACTCGTCAAAAGATTACGAGTTTCAGTTAGGAACTTTTTTGAAATGTTACTAAGTAATTTGCTTGCATCTTTGGTGAAAATACTACGCGTTTTTTGTGAACGCCGGGATCGTGTTCCATACATCATTCGCAAAAGTTTCGTTATGCTCAAGTCATTAATTGGAGCGACATCAGTGAGGCTAGGTTGGTCTCAGGGATTTGATTTAGGTCTCCTCGTAAATCCTAAGCTGCGCTCGCAACTCTTCACGGCTGCTCAGCATGCATCTGCAACGGAACATTCTTCGCGCGTTTGGCTAATCGGTAGAAGCCCTTCGGGAAATAAATACGTGTGCTAAGAGCCTCGTAATAATATTCCCAGAAATATTTCAAGTAAACACATTCCATTGAACCTACAGTTTCAACTTAATCAAGGTTTTGAAGTTCAACACATTCTAAGCGATAATGGAATTTTTCATCATGTGCTTGGTATGGTGTCTTATTTGAACATTCATATTGATACTTTTACTCAAGACAGGGATGAATGCCAAAGCAGGGCAAATACATTCACAAATTAGCATTCATTTCCCTGGCATCCTGATATGCTCAAGGCCTTCTCGGTAAGAAACGGGCTTCATTGAATCTTTACAACAATTTGTATATTTACAATCTAAATTACGGCAGGCAGTGCACGAAGCTGCAATGATATCTGAGCCTATTTACACAAAGTTTTATCAAGTAAAATTTTACTGAAAATTACGATGTTCGTAAACCCTTTTTAACTGCTATCAAAAAGTTCTACAGTCATCTTTGGATAGAGAAGAAGAGAGAGGAAAGGAACTTAGTTCCAAAACCTCCTGTACCGACTATGAACATGACCAGAGATGTATGGTGGTGCAGTCTAAAATAAAATAATGCGCTATCAATTACCGAGACATTAGGGATAGCCTTCTTACTTAGCAGCAAGGCAAGTTAAGCACCATCGGAGATTCAAAGACTGAGAAGATCAGTATCAGCAACGGGTTTGGTAGAGAATGATGAACTCTCTAATTCATTAGAATGAAGTGAGCGTGCATTTATAGGCAGCCATAAATCATTGATAGTGTCGCACTCGACGGAGCTTCTTTCGAACGAAGCTTGGCGCCCAATTAGCGATTACATCAGGAAGCTGCTTTAATATCGTAAAGTCAAGCTTCGAGTCATTTGAACACCAGTCCCAGGAGCGACTCACTATGTGCTGATGAGTAATGACGACTCTGCACTCAAATATTCCTTCTGAAAAATGAACACGACCGAACCTTCGATCGGGTCCTCGGCCCTGCTGGCCGTGGACGGTCTGACCCACTGGTCCACCACAGCGCGCTGCTGGATGTTGTACAGTAGACCTCAAGTACTACCTAGCTTCATCTCTGAATTCAGAAGAACTGTTGAAGAATGAATAATTTAATTTTCTCGTCTTCATTCTGGTCTATTGATCATCATTTTTCCATAATAAATATTGACACCTGGAGACGTGAAAGACAGCTAGTCGAGCATAAATACGACATACTTGCTCTAAGATCACACTGATTAGTCGAGGTGAGTTAGAAAAGTAGTAGTTTTAGCAGTAAGGAAAGCAGCGCTTTAGTAACTCGAGACTATTTCGCACCGAAAGAGAAAGGACGATTAAGTATGGACTTAGGAGAACGGGGAATCTATGCACAAGGAAACAGCAAATTCAGAAGGAGGAGGAAGAAAAGATGAAAATATAATTAGTGAAGAAAACGTGAAAATGGAAAGAAGCAAAGTGAGCACGAAAGATAGAAATCCTGAAGGCCTTGCTAAAGCTGAGGTAACCTAATACTGTTCCCCAGAGGATGCTAGTCCTCGTAGCATATGATAGACAAACTTAACTAACCTAATCCTATAACCTATAGTCTATCCTATGCCCCCTGAAGGCGGTGGGTTAGAAAGAAATGAAAAATTATTCAAATTAATCTTCCCTACGCACTGATGAACTAACGAAGGTTTCTCTCTTACCACTACTAGAAATAAATTTATGCACCTCATAGCATAGGTGACATGAGCATGAGACTAATCGATATTACTTATGGAAGTGAAATTACTCAGCTCTCTTTCTAAAGACCGTCATCACGTCGCTGCAGCGCAACAACTGGGCTGTCCTACCTGAATAAATTACAAGACTCGAACTTTCATGCAAGCGAGCTTGTCACTCAGTGACATGCCGTGCCAATGTGTACTATGTTACTGATATTAATATAAACATCAAGTTACTAGCTAGTAGTGTGGTACCGCGAACTATTCGTTATTAGAGAAAACTTCATAAAACATAAATTTGGAGAGACACTTCCTAAGTCGTGTCTTCCTGTCGGTTTCCTAGTCAGAACGTTAGAAGGATTGCTCTGAAATTGTATGCGCGATGTTGTGGCGTTCGACTATAACTTGGTATTTTAAGCGTTCGACTACGACTGTGAATTACAGTCTCTGATCGGAATGGGACAATATTTTTCTGGGCTAACGAGGCTTGACCTTAGCCGTGAAATGAAGCGTTTGCTCGCTGGTGCTTGCCAGCTGCCTTGTAGAGCACGGAGCTCGTGGCACGGTCAATTTCAGACGCTTATTAGATTGCCGGTTCATTTCCTAGTCATGGGGCGCGCAGTAAGGTGTCCGATCAGGCGTGCTGCCACATGGGCATGCGTGCAACAAGCCATGAAATATATTGAGCATCATGGAATAAACATCATGATTTATTTCCTCCGAACTTGAACAAATACCTTGGGCGGGGAAAAAGCGTGATTGATGTGCTAGGGTTTGGATGAATGGAAGGGCAGTCGGGGAGAGGCAGGGCTGTGAACTGGGAGGATTGAGGTGGGACTTCAATAAAATTTTAGAGGCCAAGTAAAGCAAGTGCAATATATACATATCCCTCATCATTCTTTCCTTTGGTTATGTTCAAGCAAGAATCTTTCGTTTCTAATTAACTTATCCCGGCCAATAAATTTCATTCTTAATGGCATAAGACTTGGGTGCCCTTCTCCGTTATAACCGAACTCGCAGGCTAGTGTTGCAATGTTTGCAAGTGTATTCTCGGTGTTGCCGGTGCTATCACGAGTCTATCGTTGACTTAATGCTGGTCAAAAAGGTCGGAGATGTAGGGGAGAGATATCTCTTTTTCGTTATGAGAAACGACCTCCTTCGCGCAGACTGCTCAATTACGGAGAAGTATCCCAACACTGAGTTGGCAAAGAAAAGTTGCGAATTTGTTTTGTTTCCGAGTTCACAGATGGAAAGAATAATTAGTCATGAAAATAAAAATATAACCGGTTAAGTTCAGAGATTTTGCAGCGATTTTTTGCTGCTTCGTCGTTAACAAGAGTTTTACTTGAAAATATGTATGTTTATATACAACAGGAAGATATACATGAATGAATGAACTTATTTTTTCGCCTGATAATTTCGATATTATTTTGCAAAGGTATCATGTGAGAAGTTCACATGACTTGTGAAGCGTTAATCCGTAACGTTCTGTACCGCTTCTGGTATAATGAACCGCTTGTACCTGACAGCTTTAAGAAAATAAGAAGATTTTCTCGCATGAGTCAGGATTAAAGGCTGATATTGCGAAGTATAGAGCTGTCTAGTGCATGTAATGCACTCGGAAGCGACGGCTATCTTCTGCACAAAGCCCACAGTGATATCCCAGCGCTGGGGGGATTGGGCGGACTACGTAATGAGAGCACGCCTGGACATGGCTAATGCAGGCACGGGAGCAGGAGTCCATGGGTCCCTGCGCGTCGCTTGCAACCGAAACTACGCGCAAATTACACGTGTCTAGAAGGGAAATTGATTCGAAGTATAAACATGCACTTGAAGCTGAATGAGCGGTCGATGTTTGTATTTTGCCTAGTAATTATACAATATCAAATAAAATGCTTAAAGTAGTGTAGTCTACCCGTTCATATGTACGAGTATACCTACATGAGAATTTGTTAATTTAACTCGTGCGTTATTTTTAGTACATTGGATCTGAAGTCCTGTATTCAGAGTGGTTGTACAAAAAATTTCATCACCGGCAGAAAGAGTCTCATGGAAGTACAGAATGTCTATCACTCACGTTACACGAGAAGTCGATGGTTGTGAGGAATATGTTTAGTTCAGGTTTCCTACAGGTCCATTTCTGCCACAGTCTTTGAACTCGGGCAGTTCCATGAAGGAAAAGTGAGGGGAGGCGATAGATCGTTTCGTTTGATATAACTCTTCTTGACATTCAACGCTAGGCAGGGTCATTTCAAGGTTCAAAGTCACTCAGTACAACAGATCTATGACCCACTCTAAAAATCGAAATTTTGTAAAAACAAAAAATAAACTTTTCTCTGCGATATTTACCTGGCATTTGAGCTACTGAAGTGAAACGAGAAGTACATGATGAACGACCATGTACAATTTGGCCCGATAAAGGATCATCAACCAATCAAAAGGAGTTGAATTGCATGAGGAGATAACTGTGCAGAAAACGACATCGATTTTTCCTTGACGTCTCACGCAGATCTGCAACAAGAGTCACGTAAACAAAATCGAACAGAAACGGCTGCACTCACGCAACCGACCTACCGTGCTGCAGGGAACTGCCGAGATTTCGTTAAGAATTTCACGGCACGTGATTCACTCTTCTCTATCTACAAAATTTGATCTCAGTTGACTCGAGCAGCAAAACTGTGGGAGCAAACTGAAGTATTATTAAAAGTACTCGGGAAAGTTTAGATCGTTCATATTTTACGGGTTAAATTCACTATACTTTGGAAAAGGCCTAATTTTTTTGAGCCTCCCAATTTAAAATTACGTGAACTGGCTCCCATTACGTGCATTTCGGGGGCAGTTCGTCATTGATGTGCTCTATAATTGCGCCACTGTATTTTAACAAAACCATCTTAACTAATCATTTATTTTACTCCAAGTTTCCTTTTGTTCAAGCTGCCCAAAAGGAAACCTCTCATAGCAAATACGAATAGATCCTGCTCTGAAACATTGAACAGCGGCTCCAAGCTTCGTGGTAGCTCACGCTGTTAAACATTTTCTTTTGTGCTAACAAATTGCAGTTTTACAGCGACTCGACTGAAGTTCTCTCTAATTAGGTTTCCATAAAATTCTCGGCGCTCTTTTATTTGTTCTTTGACGACATTGCTTGTTTTTGATTTTCATTCAAGATTGTTCGTGGAAGGTAATTTGTAAACTTCCCAAACCGGACCCGGTGATCCGGTGACAATGGAATCCTCTGAATATAAAACTATTCGAGTGGATGTTTACGAGATAAAAGGCATCACTGGTAAGTAGACACTCTTCTTTATCGAGATGAAATAGAAACGAATCGCACCCTTAACAAGTGCTGCACAGGCACGGATGCCAAAATTACTCAAAAAATTTCTTCATAATAATTCATTGCGTCAAAAAGTCGGCGTCCTAATCGTAGAAACTTAAACGCCTTCTCGTCACATGCGTGGATGACGGGAATGTTGAAAGGACCGTCATGATCTTTTCAGAGTTTTCATTGTATTATGCTATATTCTACTTTGTCTGCCAGGAAAAATGTTTATTTCTGGTTCATTTTGCGCTGAGAATCTTTAGATTTTGTAGAAAACGTGCATTCATTCGGATAGCTTCTAATGCGTTTGAACTAGGAGAATAAGTTTGAAATAATTTTTGTATTACTTTCAAGTTTATCCTTTTAATCGAAGGATTTGAGTGGAGGGGTAAAATTTAGAAGAAGTCCACAAAAACATAACCAACAAAATACGCTCGGCAAATTTGGAACTCACACTTCCATGGAAACGACACATTATAGATCACTCGCCCACGTGGTGCTATCATCCCTCTCCTTAAAATGTGGTTCTAGTAGACCATAAATATAGTGGCAAATTCCTCTGCACGAACTTATTTCTCACTTTATCGAATTCTCCGATTCTGGAATTTTATAGAGTCTGTATGGTGCTATTTTACTACCCTCACTCACACCTTGAGAGTCATTTTCGCTAGATTTTTTGTTAGAGCCTGAATGAAAGTTTAGTGGCTAACCACAATGAGAGTTTTTAGAACAATCTTCGATACGACTCAGCTCGATATACGAAGCCATTCATGAGAATTACGTCCTTGATTTTCCTTGATTTTATCATTCCGATACACGAGATGAAAGTCCCCATTTGCACCCAGCTCCTCAAACGGCAATTTATTGTAGGTTACGGTCAAGTATTCGAATGCACGCTAGGCCTTGAGGGAAATTATCTAGCGCTGGTCGTTAAAACCTTAACAAGCCTCTGTGCATTACGAGGTTCAGGCGAGACAATGAAGAGATAAGTGTGTGCCATTTTCATATAAAAAACTTCGAAACGGGAAGAAAAATTAACTCGCATGCGTGGAAAGTGCATCCCTGACGATACGTCCAAATCGAATGAACGTCAACGTCTGTTAACTACGAGTGAGTTCGGTAAAACGAGCAGAAAAAAAGCACACCACCATTCTGCTGAACGATAAAAGCATCAAACTTCTTCACACGTTGCGTAGAATAAAAAAAAACACAGATGAGGGACTTGCGTGCACGAAGGTACTTAGTCAGGACTTGAGAGTCCGACACAATCTAAAGAAATCAAGATTAGTTTGCATACACGCGAGTTGTCTTATAGCACCTTACAGACACGCGCTCTTTGAGCTGGCGCCAAGAGTAGGATAAAAAATTCACATCGCTTTGCAGCCAATTACATCAACTGATAGCTGCAACATCGAATGTGAGACGCACTACTACCGAATGAGAAGTGTCGTGCAAGTAAAAACACATCGCCAATCAAATCACTGAACAGTATAAACCTCAACGTAGGAACTGAATATTGTCTACTGTATACAATAGTTCTTCGTAGAATTATGTTTTACAGAAAGCTTCAAATCAGTAATATGACAACTTATTTTATTTTTAGTGCTTACTTGCCATCAGATTTGTATTATTAGAAAGGGTATTGAAGTTTTGCACTTTAGAAAACAGCGATGTTATTCGTTAAGCTAAAGAACAGACTAATTTTTTACAGATTTGTAATTTAATGCGACATGTTTGAGGGAATAGCCGTCTAAATTTGTTCCATCACCAGTAATTACACTCGAGCAAGTTCGCCATGCAACGCCTAAGTAATGAATGATTTTTTTTCTGCCCTGAATAAAGTGACTGATGCAACATCATTCCAAAGTGTAGGAACGACTGTTTAATGTTTTCACTCGATTTATTTGCACTGCCGATATTTCACCTTATTTCTATGGAAGTATAACTGTAGTCAAAGATGGTTCACCGGATAGTGCGTGGGGTTTGGCCAAGGTAAAATATTTCCAAGCATAAAAGAAAATATTACTCTGAGACCTGTACTCTATAACCGATGCCTTAATTCTGATTGACCTCCGAATGCTTCAGTGCCTGCGATGAGACAATTTGATTTTTCTTTCTTCGTAGCTGATCTAGTGTTTTCTAATTAATAAAATTTTCAAAGAAAAGCATGTCCATAAAGAATTTGCAATAATTTTGGAGAACAATAACTTCAGACTATGGTTATTCCAACTTCTGACAAAGATAAACATCAGGTCAATAAGCAAGTAATTTCCTACAGTGTAGATTTTCCCCTTTCCTTGATTCCCTGATTAGGGCGATTTATATGCTGCCATAGGAGTAGTAAAAGTTTCATCAGTAGCCAATGAGACTAAAGCAATGCTTTGTGTTTGACCCATATTCTTCCAACATTTGGTGTGCAGCAGTAGCATGTACTGCTCATATATTGTACAGAGACGTACTTGAAAGAACGCAACTTTGTGCATTACGAAATAATTAGGGCAGGATGACGGTTACCATACACACGTGAGAAAGTTTAGAGAAGGCTAATAGTCACACGAGACGATGAGCATTGGGCGGAAGAGTACACGCAGGTTCTGCCCATAACTTGGCAAGCTCCTCAAGCGAGACGGGCCTGATGAGCCTGGATAAGCTGCTAAGCCCTCTACTCTCCTGCTGCTTATTGGCCGATTGGCGTGCATTGTCACTCCTTATCGCCTTCATCACTGCATGAACGCTGCTGTTGATGCATCACTGCATGGACGCTGCTGTTTTTGCATCACTGCATGAACGCTGCTGTTTTTGCATCACTGCATGAATGCTGCTGTTACTGCATCACTGCATGAACGCTGCTGTTACTGCATCACTGCATGAACGCTCCAGTTGCTACATCTTTGCATGAACGCAGCTGTTGCAGCATCACTGCATGAACGCTGCTGTTGCTGCATCACTGCATGAATGCTGCTGATGCTGCATCACTGCATGAATGCTGCTGATGCTGCATCACTGCATGAACGCTGCTGTTGCTGCATCACTCGACTCGCTGCTGAGTGCGTGGAATTGCCGTGAAAAAGCAAATAGTTGCCACTATGTTTTCTTTGATACTGCAAAAGTGAGCTATCATTAAAAAACAAATTTCTTTAAGCGTGAAGGATTTAAGGAGCTAAAATGCACGTTCCTCGCAAATGAACAGTTAGGTAGATTTCTTAGCATAGAGCGTAAATTGTGATGCCAAATAACAAATAGAGGTACCAGACGCCAGAATATGTAACGCACCGCTCATGAGCGTCGTACGCCTGCACGATGCCAGGCTGGACTCACGGCAGGTGTGAGCAGGCCGTGACTTCCGGTCCCGAGTCGGGAGCTGCAGTGCCTCAACTCTGAGAGGACCAATTTATTTTCAACGAAATACGTAAATGAATGAAATATTGTGTAAACAGTCGTTCAAAGCTTAGGTACTTCTACGCATATATTCATCCTGGTGTTAGATGAAACATTGAAACTTCAAGACTAAGCTAAAGTTATTCTGTCATTCCATCAGTGCAAAACTGCACGCTGTAGGGCTTACACAACATTCGGGACAAGATCGCAGCACGACCGTAAATTTTCTACAAAATCCACGATCGATTATAAGTTGATTACAACTCACGATAAGTGGCTGCAATTAGCGCCCCGTAATTGCGCATCGTTGTCAGATGAGGCATGCCGATGTCTGCAGCTGAGGACCGCGGCGCAGGCGCACGGCTGACGGATTGTGTCAGTCTGTCAGGTGTGATGTGGGACTACGAGCGTACAAACAAACGTATCCCCGATCACTTCAGAAATGATGCAGCATTCTCTACAGGACGGTCCATTTTCAAGAAAAGGACGCTAATTAATTGTTAATGTACTAATGTTTAACGATGATGAACATGTATTAAAAATATTACCATAGTTTGAAATTGAAATATATGTTAAATTACTGCCAGTAATTAACTAAATATACAGGCTGATTCAGAATTCTTTGAACAAGCTTAAACACAAGGTTCGTTTCGGTGAAATGAACACATTTTACCCAACAAAGACATGTCCAAAAATGCTTAGCTAAAAAGTGACGGAGACTTGAAAGTTAGAGCATGTCGGTGAAAACCAGGAATCAAAATTAAAACTAGTTCACTACTATAAACGAACAATACAGAGTTTGAAGGTGGGTTAGGTATTCACAGTAGGTATTCGAAATTTTGTCCGTGTGCTGTGATGCATCAGTGGAAGCGCCGGCGCAATGAATGCTGAATTCGTACGAAGACACCAGGAAGTTTAGTAATCTTTGCAGAGGCGTTAATAATTCTACCCATGAGATCTTATTCGGATGGAACTGCTGTTTTGTACAGCAAACTCATCAGGTGTCCCCAAAGGCAGAAACCTAAGGGCGTCATGTCAGGAGAAATTGGTGGCCAAGAGATGGGTCCGCCACGACCAATGTAGCGGTTTGGATACCGACCATCCAAGAAGTGCCTAATCACAATCGGGAAGTGTGCCGGAGCATCATCATGTTGGAGCCACATTCCTCTGCGGTTTGCTATGGCGACATCTTGTAGCAACTCTGGAAATACTTCATTAAGAAACGTCCAATAAATGAGTCCACTCAGTCTTTGCGGCAGGATGTAACGGCCGATCAGATAGTCGTCAATAGCTTGTTCTGACTTTGACTTCTTATTTCCCTACCGATACGGCTGAACTTATAGTCTCTGTAACATTTTACCTAAGGATTTTCGAACATGCCTCGATAGAATAAAATGTGTTTATTTCACCGAAATGAAGTTATATAAAGTTTATTCAAAGAATTTGAAGCACCATATATAGAAGTAAAAAAGAGATACTCGTGCATAAAATTCTAAGTATAAAATTCTATTACAAGATCATATTGATCATTGTGCGTTATATTTCTTAATTGATTGTGATAAATTGATTGTAGGCCTGCTTTGTGGACATATAATGAGAAAGACAAAAGGAATAGGCAACGGATGGAGATAATTAACTATACATTTTGCATGGAAGAGATTTGGCAAATCTCGCGAGTGATTCGTGCCTGAAAAACCGATCAAATAGGTAGGAGATTCTATACTGACTCATTTTATTATGGTGTGGAACAGATTATTCTGTAAAGACCCGTTTCTGAAAAGGTATCACCTAGTTTTTATACTTATAATGTTCAATTCAAGTTTCCGCATAGCCTCTGCTTTCAGCGCGCTCCGTGGCCAACCCTGATGTTTCCTTGCGTCAAGAGCTACGGAGAGCTTAATTTAGCATGATCTGAAAACAGAAGCACAGATCTGAAAACAGAAGCACAGATCTGAAAATAAAAATAGAAGCACAAATCTGAAAACAGAAGATCAGATTTGAAAATAGAAGCACAGCCTGGAATTTACATCTCTGGAGCCACAACAACAGGTGAGTCATATCGAAGAAATTATGGCGAGTCCATCGTAACTAGAATTATACACGATTCATCGGTGCGTGGGATTGCCGGCAATGGCTTAATAATACAGAAAAATTACGATTCGGGCGAATTTATCTCTTGAAGCAAAACCTCCCAATTGCCGGCGTAAATACTGGCCCAATGATGTTAAAAAATTCATTATAGAGAAACTTAGGACAAACTCTAGGGTAAGTAAAAGTTACCCACTAGTCCGGATAATTCGTACGTCTGTCCCCAGTTTCCTGTATGAGTAGTGTTGACTTGCGCTAGTTAACTCAGGACTGGCTTATCATCTCAGTGTTACAGATCTCTGAAACGTCAGTTTGCACTTGCAACGAAAGAGCAATATTTTTATTAAGCAGTCTAAAGGTCGCTGGGTGTTCAAGTAGGTGAAATGCATCAAAGTCATCCAGCTCTGTCGTTCAGTGTGTCTTAAACTGTCAATGTGTGTGCATAGATTCAAGATATTCAAGATATTGAAGCGTACGGGTTGTCTCATTGAGAGTCATGTTCAAGCAAAGGCCTAGAAGCCCGTCCTCTGTCACAGCATAGTTAACATTCAGCTACGAAGAGATTCGGTATCCGGTATGGTACTGCCTTGTATCTATGAATTAAATTGGAATTGGTCTAAACTTGTCATGTTTGTATCGTAGAATGGTGATCGATTAAACTCAGACCAGTGAATGAAGAACGTGGTTAATTTGTAATTAGGAATTTGAATGTCAATATTTTCTGAGAGCATAACATTTTGATTCACGATTAAATTGCTTAATACACCCTCAACTACTAAATAGGTTGATTTTGATGAAATTTTCATCCATAGCGCTGTAATATGAACAAGAGGTCAGAATAAATGGAAGAAAACTTACTTTGCTTAGAATGCTGCATTGATACTCATTTAAGTCATAAGCATCATTCCATTAAAATGTTTTTATAGTTTTTGAAATTTAGTACACTCCAATCTACCCTTAGAATTATGTCTACCACCGCATGCTGACGTAACTAAATGAATCGCATGAACTTTATAATGTTCAAGTTTAAGATAAAGTTACTACTTTGACGATGAAAGATCGTACAAGAATTTTGTCTAATGTCTTAGTTTCAATTCTCATTAAATCTGCAAACAAAAGCGACGACGAGCGTCGCTGTTCAGACTCGAGTTCCGTCAGAAATTAATTATTCCAGAATATCCACATTCTCTGTTCTCAAATCCCCGGTCCATTCTGGAGACCGGAACGCTAGACAGGAGTCCTTCGCCCGACTAAACATTGAGTCCAGGCGTTGATGCAATCAATCCCTGGTCTGCATCAGAGCTCCACTCCTAAGCCGTGATTACCATCTAGCTGCAAATGCGTCCGTTTTAATGCGAAGAGCTCAGCCGTGAGTAGGAACCGCTCGTGAATTTCTCATTTGTGCTGAGACGAGAAGTTGTTGCATGATCGCTAACTCCTTAGTGAGAAACCTGCTACTTCATGTTAGAATATAGTATTTTCTAACGGGCGATGGGTAAAAAGTACGATACTACTAAAAAGTAAAGCAAGAATGAATAATCAAAGCCATAATCGACGAGGGCTTTATCGACGATCTCATCGATTGCCCTCACAAAGAAAGGAAAAGGAAACAGAAGCGTAACAAATTATGAATTAAAGGTCACGAAATACAAGAATTTTCTCTTCATTTCCCTGTGAAATGTACAACACGTAAATCAAACCACTTTTGATGATTTCATGCCCTGCAATGCCCTGACAAGCACAGAGTGGGAGGTTCGCATCCCACAACAAGGAACCGCAAAATATTAAGTACCTTGACGAACCCCTGAGGCTAGATTTCGCAACATAGGCCGGAGTTTCAAGCTCACACTATGAAGGCAACCCCACGTTACCGAACGCGCATCAAAATTCGAGCCATTACCACATCACAGTAAAACCATGACCATAAAATTCGTTTTACTGAATAACACGGCTCCCGCTTAGTGCTCAGTAAAGGCAGAGCACACATTCGTAACAGGAGGAACAAGTTCTTGAGTCTGAATACCATAAAACGGTATTCAAAGTTTTCTGAAGCGAAAATAAACTCGGCGTTGACACGCTACCAATAGCTCATCAGTGCGTCGCTTTCTCCCCTGCCGTCCGTGCACAGGTTCTTTAAGAAGCACTGCTATTTGTAGCACATGTTTTGCCGTATATAAGGCAGACAAATGTTCTAGTAGCCATTCTATGGAGTTCAGCACGCCCGGGCCCTCAGTTCAGAACAATTTCATGCGCAGTCACGATTCCAGCCTTGCGACGCTCGTTGGTGGGGCTACTCGCAGTGGCCTTAGAATCCAATGGTGCGTTCTCATTTATTGGGGCAATAAAAACGGACAAAATATGACAGTGATGGAAGTTATGGTGCTGGTAGTTGGTAATGAACCGTCATTTTACAACAGGCATTCGAAATACAATATAAGAAATCCTTGAGAAATAAATTTGAGATAAAGACAATTGAAAATTTTGATGTAAATTTTCACTAGTATGTTAACATTTCCCTGAATGCTTATCATGAAATTGGTATCATACAGGAATAAAATCGATTCAATGTTTAATTCTGATTCTCTATTTCAGACCCAATCTTATATTTTTTCTTCCAACACGACATGCACCAAAGAACGATTCTGTTTCCATCCCTTTTTTGGCAAACATTCAAACTACATTTTATTCCGTAGGACATTGATTGATCACTATACTATGCCAGGTCATTATAAAATCGGTTGAATTTTAACCAGTTCTAATAAATCTTCAAATTGGAGACCGAGGAATCATATTCCCCGTACAAAGTTCGATCTGTTTCGAAGAGCAGCCCTCCCCTTCAGCTGGGTTCATTTGAGGAACAGTCCTTACGTCGCTGCAACAAAACGTCTCTGTTTGCTGGCGCGTCCATCCATCAAGTTGGCGAGTGGGGCTGTCACCGCCAGCTTGCGTGCGCGTCGTGTGTGGACAGCGCTGCCCACTGTGGATTACCATCGCATATTTACAATACTTTCATCAAATATTTTATACGGTTTTATTTCCACCAAACAAAAATTAGAAAGTATACATCTCTCGTGCCAACGCTGTAGAATTTCGCAGCTAGCTAACCGTTTTTTCAAAGAATTTGCTTGAAGAAGTTTCGCTTTTGATTCTCGTACAGATGCTTCTTGAGCTTTTTGTGGAGGTTGTAAGTCTTCGGAATTTCTCTCCCGTCCACTTCGTAAATGTTTTGTGCGGAAGCCGTACTCTGATAGTACTGGATAGGCCAATTTTTTATTTCTAATCTCAAGAATTTATTGTCGTAGTTCGCCATACAAGCATTCGTTGCAGTATTTTCGCTACACTCGTATTACTTGGAGTCATATCTTCTGTATTTTGCTCGGAAATCGTAATTGTAAGTTGTCCATTCTTAGGTTCTCGTAGCAGAAATCTTTCGGAAGAGCACCTCAGTGTGTGCATTTATAATGAAAATTAGCTGCTGTAGAAATGATAAATTTACAAAGCTTCTACTCAAATGTAACGATAATTTCTGAACATCCTGTATAAGTGGGCCATAATTTGACTCCGCAAAATAGCGTTTGCGAGTAAGTGCTGATATCATCAAGTACTTCCGAAATGAAATTAGCCTCTTTGTTTAACGGATAAAAATCATGCATGTACTTTCTTCGCTAAAACAACTCACACCACTTTGGAAATATGATCCTGGGATAAATAAAGTAACAAAGTTTTGAATGGATCTTAGATACAGCGTGAGTGGGTATAATAATTACATTCTTTTCTCATGTTAAGGATTACGGTTTCTTCATTCTAATTTCGGCAGCACAAACAAATGTAACCAGCCTTCTTATTCAGTGTTCAGGCCACGAGTCTCTGAGAATGAAAACAAATTAGAATAAAACAACATAGCTTTATTGTTCATGAGATTTTTTTACTATTGCTTTGAAGAATGTAGATAACATTTCTAATTTTCAGCTTCATAAAAATGGCACATTAGGCAGGGAGGGGTTTAAAATTCAATACTTTGCCATTTAGTAGCATTTTGAGGGCACGTCAACAGCTACTCGGTGCTAGTTACTCACTAAAAATCAGTCGGAGCTGCTGTACCTCTGAAGTCATGCGCTAAATCTCTGATAAACTTATAATTTACCATCCGTATGATGGTTAAAATGGGTTTGTTTATTGGAATTGAATCTTATGTATAAAAAGAAACCAAATTGATGCTAGGAAACGCTTGTACATGATTGATTGTCCATTAAATTCACTTGAGTTTCAAGTAAATACTTTTACGGCATCATCTTTTGGACTTTTTATTCTTAAAGTGCGATTTTTTGCGAACAAACAACCTAATCTGAAAAACCAAAATTTGATAGGGCTTTATTTTGTTACATAAATATAAAAATACACCCTCTAAAGTTAATATTACTCTTTGGGAGGCTAAAAAAGAGCGATTTCTTTATTAACTTTCAGGAATTTGTTAGGAAGTAATTTGAGTGTCATTTATGATGCCCCACGAGGCTGCTGTATGGGAGCTATCCACATCGAAGCAGTCATTCCTCCGACCTCAGCCCGTGCTGCACTCGTCAGACGTTCGTACGGCACTATGGTTTTGTCCATGCGATGCCTGTGTTTAGAATATCTCTAATCATATCGGATCTTTTCATGTACCTTCGGATACGTATGTACTTCAGATATTTTCACATCAGCAGGATCTATTTGTTCCAACACGTTTTGGTATAGATAAAATCCGGCATTTATACGCAAAACAGGTACTACACTATCATTTTGCCAAAGTCCTAACCATTTATGCATGTCTTATGAAACAAAAAATGTTATTTCAAAATGAAGGAATCACTTACGCGAATGCAGACTCTGAAGGGTCAAATTACAGGGTGACTGTGAATTAAAATGAAGAAATTCCTCCTGGAATTAGCTCGAGCTCCCTTCATTCTGAAAACATCTCGCAGACCAGGTGGGGCTTGCCTGGAAATCATTGTCAAAATAAAAGATATTTGAACTTCTCTCCATTTCTTTAACTAGAAGTAAAACATACGAGTTCATCTAGAAACATAATCCCGTCCACCGAGCCGCTGCAGAGCCTCAGCGTTACTTTTTCAGTAAAAATCTTAAACAATAGCATGAAAGAATATTTTTTATTTGCATACAATGTGCGCCTAAAAGAGCTATTTGAAGCAGTTTCGTGTTATAAATAGATTGATTAAATAAATCAAGAAATAAACATCGTCATACTTGAAAAGCAGTACATCGCCTGGTAAAGAAGCGCTATTTAGAAATATAACAAAAAATTTTAAACCTTAAGTGATTTATAAAAATATCTTCATTGTCTAGAGATATACGTACATGAAGTAGGGAATTGCGAGAATATCTTTACGTTGACATCACTCATGACTAGTGGGACCATCGTTAGGTGATTCTACTGCAGTCTGCACCGGGGACACTCGCGAATGTTGGACCTTGCATACGAGACTTTGGCAACCTGCAGCAGTAAGATTACCAACACTTCAATTAATGATAGGCAAGTATTCACACGTTATTGCCTAAGCGTGTTATTTTAGTAAGAATTTTTTGTTACTCATAGTTGGCGTATTTTAGAATGCTAACATTTGAGATCCACAACTTAGCACACTCGTACCTTTAGGGGTGATATCAACTATTGTTGTGTGATCTGTCTATGGTTTCTAAAGCATATTTAGAATCATCATCGAAGAAAATATTAATGGATAAAAGAAGGGATAACAACTGAATGCCTTTTAGTACACAGAAATAGAGCGCCCTCAGCACTTTCGCTAAGAAAGAATCGAATATGAGCGACTCGTGCATCTTCAATCGTACTGCGTCGCTCAGGAGGTACGATTAAAAACAAACACTTGGTCTTTCCATCTAAAAGAGAACTTGGGTCTAGTAGCGAATGTTCAACTCAATACTGAGCTAATTTTTTGCATGTTAAGTAAAATCAATTCCTAAGTAACTTTTAGATATGGACCTCATTGTTTCAAAAGAATTGTATCAGTTATGATACAAGATGCAATTACGGTATAATTAAATCACATGGCAGGTGTAGGCGTCGGAAGTGGAGCCTGAGGCGGCGGGCAGGCGCACGTGGTGCGGAGAGATGTTCGGTGGGGCAGCTGGGCACCACACCCCGCACTGCCCTCTTGCTCTACAAACAAACACGCCTACACTCAACACTGTCTGTCTCTATGGTCTCCGAGCAGATGGTCGTTTCTAGAGCACAATTACAAGCAAGTGTGACCATGCTTGCGAACGCTACTCAGATGAATCGATAGATTCATAGAGTCAGATAGAGTTATCTTCTGTAGAATAGAACCTCATCTTCGTATAAGAAACAAAAATGGTTAGTTATCTTTTATTCACTCACTGGGGTAAGAAAATAGAATTATTAATTCAGATCACCTGCAATACGTTAAAGTCGCTAGTTCTTTCCCTTGTAAATTTCACCCGAAAATTTTTAAGGTTACACACATTTGTTAGTACATTTTATTATTAAGTCCTGGACCATACAAACTAAGTCGTGAAACTTGAAAGAAATTGAGACTTTGATTCACATGCCCCCTTTCATAAGGTCGCTGTCTCTTTACATTTACTTTTTTGTTGTTAGGCATCGTAAGATTTTTAAAAAAGGTTACTTTTATTGGCGTTTTTATAATTGCTGATGAAACTGTTTTTCCAATGCCATTTACCAAAAATCCCGTTTTATGTCATGAATAAGGTGAAATTTCCAAGACAAGTGTCTACCGAATTCCAAGACATGTGCTTACTGAGTCAAACATAAGCATAAAGTGCTCTTATATGAGAATTTCATGAACAGTTTTAATAACATTAAGTTACCTTTGATTAAAGGGGAGAACTCAGGATTTCAGTTGAGTATAGCAGGCTTACGAAACTTAGCAGTGTTGAGATTTAAGACAAGGCCAGTGTTTTTCAAGTGGAGCGGCCGAAAACACAATAAAGTCGTAACAAGGGCTCCTAGCCCGGCGCCGAGCGATGGATGATTCCCTAAGCGATCCTCATGCATAAGCTAGCACGCCTGACAGGCCTCGAAGACTGTACTTGCTGGGCATCTCGACAAGTGCCCAGCACCCTAGACTGGATGTGGTGAGCAGGCCGTGGGTGGTCAGAGGCAGTTACGAGACTCCTGTTACTGCTCTTAGTTTAAGTTGACGTTAAACCGAAACAAAAGAGTTCCTTGAAATGCTAATTTATTCGTTTTGCTTAGCAATTTTAGGAATATTCTCAGAGCCAATAGCCACTGATGAGACTTTACTTGTGCTTGAATAATGAGCTAGTCATCTAAAAGTTTGCACAAAACAATTTAGCAAGCACATGAATCAGAGGTGGTTTTTGTACAAAAAACGTGTATTTCCAATATGTCGTACGGACAGAACAATCCAATATTTAAGAGACAATTACGCACAATGATTGAAACATTCAAGTTCGTATTTCACGTAACCAGATGTGCGAAGAAGAACAGCAGGTAATTCATTCATCAAATTCAAACAACCTAAAACCAGTATTTTTTGCTAGAGACTTGAGTAGCCAGCCTTGAGTCTGGCAAAGTCGCGTAAGCGTGTTTTGATATCATCCCACGTTATCGGGCTGGATATCAACAGAAGATTTTCTAACACAGCTACGCACCTTGAAACTTTGCAGCCCTTGCGATCAAGGAAGCATGAACTCTTCTGAGAGAGCTTCAATTTTGCCCTGTTCATGCATACTTCTCGAAAAAACTTGCTCAAATACTTGCGAGCCTCTGCATTGACGATATTTTCTTCGCTTTATTGGCATAACGAGCTAATATTTACGATAGGGGTGGAATTTTTGCCAGTCTTTTTAGGAGCCGTATTCATTGTTCGAGCTTCCTACGCATATCAGATGATAGAACTGCAATGTGGGAGCACGACTTCAGTATCGCATTGTCAAACACGGCGTTTTTTCCTCTATTCTCTATACGAGAGAAAATGAGATGCTCGCATGAGCGTCGTAGAAACCTTCCTCTGTGAGTCGATTGCAGGTATGAATGATAACTGTACATATGGTATTTGGTATTACTTTTATACTCGCCAGTTATTCATAAATTCACTTCCATATTATACTGCGTGTTAAATTATTATCGAGGTAACTATTTTTTGAATATTTCAAAAACCGTACAATCAGTTGAAATAAAATATCTACACAATGTTGGCAATACCGACATGAGCAACCAGTGAAATTTTTGTGTTGATTGAATGAGAGGCTGTGAAGAACTCTGGACTTATCGATCAAGAACTTTAAGTCCCAAGAACTTTTTAGTCCCAGTCCAAGAACCATTTAGTTACCGTGAATAATCCAATGTGTCTATAAGTACTCGGTGTCCATATCTGAGAATACAGCAAGTCCCGTGAAACTAGTCGCAAAGCTTCCGTTGACGAGGAATCATATTCAAAATAGATTGAAATGGGTTGAGGATAATATGAAGGTCGACTTTTCTAAAGTTTTGTTGACAGACGACACTCGTGTAACACTAGATGGCCCCGATGGATGGTGCGCACAGGTCGGGCAATGACCTGAATCGTCATCAGCGTTTGAGACGCCAACAAGGTGGTGAAGGCATAATGATCTGGCCTGGTATTATTGGAGGAATATTAGTCGGCTCATGGAGAGTACCAGATGTTCGCAAAATGACTGCTGATGCTTGAATAGAGTTTCTGAAGGAGTGTCTTGAACCGAGGTTGGAAAGGTAAAGGACTACATATAGAAGGACCATTGTGTTTATGCAGAATAATGCTGTCTCGCATGCTGCACATAAAACCAATGAGTATATTCAACAGTTAGGCTTCAATGGACTTCGAAAATTGAAGTGATCACAAAATTCTCCTGATTGAAACCCGATTAAGAAACTATGGAGTATAATGAAGCAAAGAGTTCACGCTACAGGATGTCAACTCAAAAGCAAGGATGAGTTATGGGAAGTACAGTACTTTGTGAAATATCTCTTGGTATTACAGCAGATGACATCCAAAAATTGATAAATTCAATGGATCGTCGACTTCCTAAAGTTATTTGAAAACAGGGATAGCACATTTCCTCTTAAATTGCTTAAAACTGTACTTTTGTTTGTAATTTTATTATCTATTTGATTATCTTATTATCTTGTTTAGTGCATGAACATTCATTTGCAACATTAATTCACGTTTTGTTTGCTTAATTTTGCAAGTTTTACTAAACCTCATTAACAATTTGGTACACTCTATTCACCGTAAAAATAACAAAAATGGTGCCAGTTTGTTTTCATGATGCAGATCAGTCAGAAAATTTCACTGACTGCGTATGTCGTTAGTGGCGGCGTTGTGTGAAAATTTTATCTGACTTGAAGGTACGGTTTTAAAATATTAAAAAAAACTATAACAATTTGGCACGCAGTGTTAGTTATCGTACTGATGATTCGAGACAAAGTGTCAAGTTTGACATTCGAAATTAACTCTACAATTTTTCGTAACGTTTTCTGTCAAAAGCCATTTTCTCAGAAGAAAACGTATCATTTTCACCGCGTTTACACAATTTCAACATGAATCTAGATTTATTCGACGGTGCTAAGAGTTGAGGAACCCTTTTTTAAGCGGTGTCATAGTTGGCAGCTTTGGCTCCGTCGGTGACCGTCGAGGGGATGAAGAATGTCAGTAGGGCGTACGGGACGCACGTGGTCTTGTGAAGCAGTGCTAGATATGTCATCTCAGGTGGCTTCAACTAACGAGCATAAAATCTTTAAGCGGAATGAAAGCTCCAGTTACTTTTTATTAAATTAGCATGTTGAATTTTGATAAAAAGAGAAGTCTTGGGAAAGTTTCCGATGCCAATATTTCTAAACAGTGCCGTGTCAGCAAATCCCCCGCAAAGTCTTATTTTCCCTAGCAAAAAACGCCATCAGATGAATTTACTGAAACAGGTTTAAGACTTATGTATATAAACATATTTGAAGCACGTAAAGAGACACCATCATTTTGTCGAGACAGGTGTGAGTTCCTGATCAGTCCGTAGGTAGTAGTAGACGTAGCAGAAATAAGTTGAGCGATGCTTTAGTAACTCAGATTATCTCGCACCGAAAAAGAAGTGATCATTCAGTATATATTCACTTTATAAAAACGAGAAATCGAAGCCCCAGGTGTGATCCCACATAGGATCCCCTGCGCATAGAAACAACAAGTTAAGAAGGAAGAGGAAAAAAAGATAAAGGATAATCAGCCAAGAAGGCACGGAAAGAAGGAAAGTGGGCACCAAAAACAGAAGTTCCAAAAGCATCTATAGCTGAGGTAACCTAACAGCGTCCCCGTAACATAGGATAGACAAACCCAACTAACCTTATCGTATTACCTGCAGCTTTTCCTAAGCCCCCCGAGGGAAATATCAGTTCATAAGGGCAGCAAGAATTTTGACTTGAAGAAGTTGGAGGAGTGATTTAACGTTATATGTACTGCAGTATTGTGAAATTAGAGATTGATGATCTCATTGCCATAACGTGGATCGACTAAATCATGGAAGTTAATTTCGCGAAATTGCAAAAAGAAATCATCTCTTGTGGTTCATAAGAACACAAATAAGGCGTTCAATTTACGCTTTTCTAGATTTTTTCATATTTATTTTCCAAGGAAGAGACCACGTAAGCGTATGAATGGTCGCACAGGCGCGTGTCAGGGACATGACTCGGTGGAACTGACGGTGAAGCGTCGTTGGCTACGGTCAGCACGGTCTGCTTCAAGTAGAACATTTGGCGCGGTGCACCTCCACATCAAAATATTTGTGCGGCATTGTTCAGTGTCAAACCTGCGAGTACGCGATGCATGAGCCAAAATATCTGTAGAGGAGCCAAAATATCAGTAGAGGAGCAAAAATATCATTAGAGGAGCAAAAATATCATTAGAGGAGCAAAAATATCATTGAGGAGTAAAAATATCATTAGAGGAGCAAAAATATCGTTAGAAGAGCAAAAATATCACTAGAGGTAAAATAATATCTCTAGAAATCACTAGAAGAGGGTGAAAGGCAATCTATTCTGTTGCTTCAGATGCAACGTGCGACCAGAGCGGAGCAAAGTTTGGATTAAGAATAACTTTTTGGAGAATTCCTCTCACTCAGTTGGATATGAGAGTAATTCCAGTATCGGTATTCCGACTCGAACCGTCAAGCACACAGAAGGATATGTAAAAATGACATAACACTAAACTCAGTCACTCTTAGGTCAAGCTCTGTGTGGACATGAAACATAGTTTAGTGCGTGCTCAATTGCTTGACTTCCTTGGCTTGCTAATCAGTTTGTATATACGTCTCAACCGTTACGTTCCGTTACACGCATCATCCTCTGACCCTACCTTTCCTTGGCGAAAAATATAACATGAGCCAAACTATTTCCCATGAATGCTACTTAATCAATTTTTTCATACCTCTGTTGACACAGAACGGGTGGAGCCAACACCGAACATGCAAAACTTAATTTGCATTACGGTACGATTTTTAGGTGAGCAACGTACCAGCGAATCCCAATGCCACATATTGTACTAGCGTAGTTCATTCGGTAATCTAAGGGCTGAGCATTATAGTATTTCTGCGGCATGGGAACACACCTCGGAACTGGACAATAAGCCCACGTTCCGGTGCCCAAGCAACGCAATTGAACGTGTCCTGTCGTGGCGGCATCATCTGGCGGGAACACGATCTCCACATACAAGTGTCAGCGAGTGAGCTATGTTTATGTTATCACGGAAATTATCTCCTGTGACTTGGTGCGTTCATACTTTATGAGACGATGATTTCATGGCTATTAACGTGTGTCTTAACGCACAAACCGTGTACAGTTTTAGTCCAGTTTGGACGCTCTAAGCTCGTAGGGCGACACTTGGTGATGCAACTGTCCTATTTCAAGAATATTCACTCTGGGGCTCCTAGAGAAAGCACAAAAATTATCTTATAGTTGCTCAAGTGTACAGCCGAAGCAGTATAACTTAATATATTTTAAATGTTTATCGTCTAAATATCCGATGCACATGTACTTCTATATTAACACTTCTTCCTACCTCGCGCCATTACAGTCCGCTAGATGATCGGAAAACTAGCTGTCAGTTACCAGGAATGTAATTGACACATTAATATGGCTGAATTAATCGGCTAGCATCGATTGAGGTCTTTTGCCCAGTTTACAGGAACAGAAATATTCCTTTGCGGGTTCACTTCACTCGCCGCAGAACATTTCAATTACCCTGGTTACATATTTCCCGGTAAAAGTAAGAATTTCGAGCAAAAATTTTTTTTACCATGTCAGAGTTGAGGCAAAGTGTTCGAGCTGCAACCATTCTCAGGTAGAGACCAAAGCGTGAATTACAAAGATAGCAACGCGGCAGTTGCCCTTCATTTTATGGCTACGCTCATCTTCTTGACTACCTCGCCTATATATTTGTTCAGGCCGCACTCATCATAGACGTATCGTAATTTTTTGGATCTTCTCAAGAATAGTAATCCAAGCTTGTATGCTGCATGAAAATTTTTCATAGCATGCTTTGATTATAAGCTCAAAGCTATAACTTACCGCATCACACGACACGCCAAAAAAGGATTTCTGAAATTTTCCTGCCGAACACGACTCCTGCGATGAGATCAGATTGTGGGATCAGCCACACGATTCCATTAGATTTTTTGCTCGCTAAATTTATGGAAATGAGTGCATCTGTAGAAACACATGATGGCAGTTCAAAGACAAATAAAACTTTCCTGACTTCCGTTTTGGGATGCTGCCGGCCTTTTACGAACCGCGAAAATATCTCATTTTTCAGAAATGGTTAGTTGGATGCGAGTGCTACGTGCAGTTAAATAATAACACTGGTATTTGTACATCAAGCCCGGGAAGCAGGGCCTATACAAGATGAAAATATTAAAGAGAAAAAATTTTTCACGACTTTCGTTTCTCAGGTCTATCAGCTGGCATCAAGAGAACATCATTTAACATCGGTACTGATAATCCATGAAAATGAAGTTTGATCCCTAGCGAGCGAGAGTCACTAGCGTGCTATAGAACAGTACCTACGATAGCCTTAAGTCATCTATTCTGTGCAAGGTAGAAACAGGAATAAATTTTCTCTAAGAAGATTAGCATATTTTCTTCAGGATTAAATTTATCACATGTTTCTAACATACACAGTGCAGATTATACTAGGTTTTGTGTGGGAGCTATTCATCAGCACTGAAGCGACTCTTGCCCGCAAGAAGTTTGAAGCACCCAACCCTTAAAATGAGTCGTTGGGATTCAGAACAGACACTTAAAGTGAATAAACGAGGATAGCAAAAAGCGATCAGCATGAATTCCATGGCAGTGAAAGTTCTATAATGTGTTTCCCCAATGTCCACACACACAGTTTGGCTAAACTATTTCCAGGCCTCCAAATGATGAGCTATGAGGTGAGATGAAAAACATAACCTGACGACCAGATCAATTAAAAAGATGCTCCACCCAGACAGAGCGGTTATCAATTAATCACACTGCAATAATACAAATTACCCTGCAATAATACAAATACTTGATCGATGCATTGTGCGCAAATGCAACTTTGATGAGAAATGAGCTGCTAAAGGTAGTGACAAGTCCCGTCACACAGTGCGAATTCCAGTAATTTTTTACATGCAAAATCGGTTTATATAACCCCGTGAAGTAATGAGCGTATGGACAGGAGAGCACGCATTACCAGAGACATGAATTTACGAAATAGGAGAAGCTTAGACCGGGTCAAAATGATACAAATGCGTAAAGATGCCATCGAATTTACCCACATCGCTCTAAGGAAGCTCTCCATTTTGAGGCATAAACTGCGCATGAAGTACTGCTTTGGGCGCGCTCTTCCGTCCCGAGCAGCACACGCAAAGTAAAGCCTGCGTTCTGGAAGTTAGCCTGTGAAATTAGCTATAGAAACAGTGTTTTTTCTAATATCACTTTGAATGTCATCAAGAAGCTCCGCAATCCATTAAGAAAGTCTGACATGATTTGCATATATTCAGAGGCACAGTTACGTTTACGGCTTCTTCCATAATTGATACGTTTTTTCAATCGTTCAAAATTCTATTTTAGTAACTGCCATTGAACTAATATCTCATTTCTTCCTTTTATTTACACCAACCTCTCTGGTTCATTTATTATGCATTCTTTCGTCACTCTCACCCAAGTAAAATTTCTCTTTTAACCATTACTTTTTCCGTGAGTCATTACACTTTTTCTTGTATCTTCCTCAGTTTCGTTTCTCTTCATCAGTCAACACGGTCTCCCTTAGTCACAACTTTTCTCGCTGAATCTCGCTGCATCACTTACCCCTCCCTTCGTGAGGCCTTTCTTCCCCGGTCATTGCTCTGTTGCTCATTCATCGCTCGATCTCGTTCACCTCGTGCTCTGGCAGCAGCGGCACGCTACAAGGCGAGGGAGGAGGCATACACGCTGTGTCTGCTTGCCCCTCGCCTGACCCAGAAAACGAGGCTAAGCCTCCCCACGAGGGTCCACTAATAGACGGTAGAGAGGCCAGCTCTTGAGCGAGTAGTGTGCGTGGTGCCCGGTGCCGTGGCTGGTGGTTCGCCCTGCTTGTATAGTTATTCGTTTACGATTGTGCTTTTACTTGCGAGAATTGTGCTAGAAACGGTGCTACAGATCTACAGTTTGAGTTTCCTGTTGTTGTTCGATGTCGCTTGGTGAGCACGCACGAGAGCGACCAGGCTTGCATTACAACGAGGCCACGCTCCTCGCCGTTGTTTAGGGGTTACTTCGCTGAAAATTGGGTAATCATTTGTGGCTCCTACACACCCGCCGTTATATCCCTCGCACCTAGCCTACGTGACGAACTATATTAAGCATTCTCATAAAATGGTTTCCGTTATTCGCTTTGTCCTGAATGTTCAATAACGTGTTAAATCTCATTAAAGAGTAAAATACGGTACATTTTCTCCACTGTTGATAACTTGTCTTCTATTTCATGGCTTACAACTCGAGGAAATAAAGGCAATAATTTTTTAATTTGATTAAAAATTTATTTTACTGCCAGTGAGACAAAAATATAATACGCGCAATTTGAAATTATACTCCAACTCGTCCACAAGTACGCAAAATGAGTAAGTACACTAAAATGAATGGAGTTATTTAACATATAAAGCGTATACAATGGAGCAAGCAGTAAATTATTGTACATATTCAGTATTTCTGCACGACAAATATTTCTTCTCTATTTCTTTCGAGCGCGACAAATTAACTGCAAGATTGTCAGCCTCTCCTGACTTACACTGATCTGACTCACACTGTGTTACACATTACTAATCTGTGCACTCGATGTTTGTTGGTGAAGAACGCAATCACATATATTGTTCTCAATGCTTTACGTTCCTACAGAGCGAGAAGGAAGCTGATTTTTCTTCGCCGATTTTTCGAACACGTGGAACATCGAAGCACCATAGGTAATTCACGGGGTGTTTTAATCGAATTGTCACGGGGTTTTAATCGAATGAGGAGTGGCAAAATAAACTAGAATCATAGCGTACACCACTTGTGGGCCCAAATAATCTACAAGGCTTCTAGGAAAACCTATACGTGTAGAGATAAAAAAATGAATCAACTATGTTTTCATGAATAACAATAAAAAATTCAAGGTTACACATTACTAAAAATAGTAGCTTTAACTGAATAAGAAGCTAACAAACTAGGGCTACACACATGGCATGAGTAGGCAATTTAAGTGAAAGACCACCTACATACACATAAGAGTAGGTGTCTACATGGGTCGGCATATACAAACGTAGGTATATTCCTTCCATACCGCGAAAGAAGATAAGCCTCAAGATGGTCTTAAAATGATTTTTATGAGGCACTCGTACTTTGACGCAATCTCAGAGATATAGAATACTAAACTTAGTGCCTGAATAGAGAATGCAATGATGACACTTGGCTCTTGGGTAATAAGGAAGTAGTAATTTATTGCTATCTTTGGTAACACGATCATTAGGGTAGAATTGGACAGAAGTTATCTCATACAGATTTAGGTCACTGCTCGTTCTAATGGCTTCATGTATAAAATTTCCCAGCGAAAATTGATAAAGTTCGTCAATTTAAGAATTCGCATGCATTTAAAAAAGTCGTTAGTGGGCTTGTTATTGTCCAGATAGGCAATAGATCGTATGGATTTTTTTTGTAAAAGTTTTGTTTTCATTAGTCCCATACCATGCACTCTTTACTATACTGAAGAAGCGAGTTAGTAAAATAAGAATAATGTATGATTTTTAAGGCATCAATTGGCAGTATATTTTCAACTTCATGGAGTACACCAATCGATTTTTAAAGTTTTTACAAATGAATGATGTAAGTTCACTAAAAGTAAAGTGCTTGTCAAGGATTGTTCAGCAAGGGCTGATGAGAATACCTTCCATTCTAATCTCCCTCTGCTGCGAAAACAACATCGATCACCTCTGAGTACTGCACATAGAAGGGAAGTTTACGTCTGGCGCTGGAGTCACGCTTGGATGCATAGCACGTGAAGGTCACGTTTAGGGTGCACAGGCGAAGGGCGGCCGCAGGGGCGCTTGTCAACATTCAGTGCACGCGCTGGCTTTGTGGGGCTGGTGCAGTCAGGGGCTCAATGACCCAGTCCTCATATATTCGGGATAAATGTGAACTTCATCCAAACTACAGCTCATAACGAAAATCAGTACTTGACAAACTGTGTTTGCCAATGAAGATACAAGGTGTTATCCACGGGATTGAACATTTAAAATAGGCGAAGTCAACTCCCGAACAACGCAGCAGTAAGCACCACGCGAGCGTTTTGTGCTGTGGAGTATGTCGTCAGAAAATCCCCAACCAGTTAATTAAATTGCTGTAGTAGCGCAACGCAAGGAGCGATTTGACAGGTAGAGTCAAACTTCAGTGAAACGACAAAGGCTCAACGGAAAAATAGAGGCAAAGAAAGCCCATGGAACAAATTTTGGCAATATTTACACTAACCAAAGTAGCAAAGCCATTATTTGTTTTGTCCTATTTTCCCTCATTGAGAAAGTAATCGCTACAATGTGTGGCGATGCTGAATTTGTTTGCTAACGAGAATTAAATGAACTGAGACGATAGGCTCTCCCTGCCTGCACTATAATTTGACTCATACAGAGTGCCTGTCGTATTTTTATTTTAATGAAGAATGAGAACATGGAGAAAAAATTCTAGACCTGTAGTCGTTCTGCACATTGAGATGAACCGTTACCCTTTGCCAACACTCTGTGACCGCTAACTTGACATTTTAAAGATGCATTTATCGTTTGTTGATGCACTCCTAAAACCTCTTGATAGACTTCCATTGCATGTTGATGAACTTTTCTCTCCTTTTTGATGAACTGTTACGGGATGTAAATGGACTCTGAACGATTGCTGATCGACTCTTGCTTATTGTTGACAGACTTTTATTTGTTGTTGATGGACTTTTGCTTGTTGTTGATGGACTTTTGCTTGTTGTTGATGGACTTTTCCTTGTTGTTGATGGACTTTTTCATGTTGTTGATGGAATTTTGCATGTTGTTGATGGAATTTTGCTTGTTGTTGATGGAGTTTCAATAATTATTGAACTTTTGGGAGTTATTGACGGAGTTCCACTGTTATGTACAATATATTTACCCTGTATTTCTAGGCAGT
>VOMN01076321.1:0-14003 GCA_014899125.1 Orchestia grillus
TGGTGCACTGTACCCTTGTGTGGTGCACTGTACCCTTGTGTGATGAACTGCAACTGATATAGAGGGAATACGGTCGTATCGTCCCCTACTCTGTTCACTGTAGACCAGCGCGGAGCGTCAAGTGACTCGCATGCTAAGCCTTTTGTGCCAGCGTGCATCAAAAGTCTCCTGGAGTTTTATGTGTTTTGTTTGTTTACTTTGACCCATTTGGGGGTGTTATCAAGAGCGTGATGTAAGAAATACGGACGTGAGTTTGATTGAAATTTCAAAAAAGGGGTTTGGATTGGTGGTAAAAAATTTTTTTTATTAAAGAATTCCTCAATGAAAATATTTCTAAGGGGTTAAGTCTATGCATCTATTACGCGTTAGAACGAATGAAGAATTTTGAAACAAATTGTTAGTTTGTTTAAATTTCAAGTAAATAAGCAAAACTGCCAGATATCCTTAAAATCACATGCGAGTAAAGCGGACAGAAAAATCGCGAAACGTCCGTGCATGCCAACGCATATGAAAACATGCAATTACGTATTTTGTTGAACATGAACTCTTTTTCCACAAGTGATGGTAGCTTACTTTGACTGTTTGAAGGTCGTTGTCTACAGTCAAACAATCGTGCTTACACCTTGCTTTGATTGTTTGAATGTTTTCTACAAGTGATGGCAGCTTCCTTTGACTGTTTGAAGGTTGCCCTGACAATGTGGGCTGGCGATTGTACGTTATTGGATCGTTCATCACGTCGCAGTAAGGAAATTTTCAAAGATGTTGGACTTCTGATTGCACAGAGTAAGGTTGTTTTGTCAAGTTAGTGCGCCAGGATGTGTATCAAAACTTACCACAAAATCACGACTCGCTAACTGGACGTGGAGCTCAGATTGTAAACATAGGCAATAGAAGTAAGGAATTTTACATTAATTCTCTGAATTTTACTCGATAACAACGCCTGCATGCTGGAAATTTACCCCATAAATAGAATACTAAATAAAAGATGACATAAAACTCTAACACGTTAGAGTGTGAGAAACTTATCTCTTGGTGTCTGACCTGTACACAAATGTTCTTCTGTTATAAAATAAAATACTGTTTAAACAGATCTGAATCTGAGTGAGGGGCCGAGAATCTGTTGTTTGTACAGGCATTACCTTTCTTTCTTTTTATCCTTTCAGAACTGGGCACCCTCGACCATACTATAAATGTGACAAGAAATGATCCTGACATTTTAATGGACAAAAAAATTAACCTCATTTGCAGTCAAACTTAATGCAGCTAGGGAAAATAGTTCGAAAATACGAAATAACAACGCCTGTACACGGTGTCCGCCAATACTTCAACATATTCTCGGTTTAACATATTTCAACATATATCAACTCATTCCAGCACCTGAGACATGGACAAAAATAGTCCAAAATTGCGGTTTGAATAAGAATTTCATTTTCCCGTCATTAAAAATTCCATAGAGTGATACAAGCTGCAAGCACGACTCCACTCTCCCATTGTACGCGTTCGGAACCTTTGGGGCGAGTGGGCAACAGGAGTACAATGTTATTCACTGCCCGATGTGAATTTTGTTTCGATAATTAAATTCTAAGAGGTGTAACTTATTTCAAACAGAACGAAACATTTTAAAATAAATCGTTCACATTTTAGGTACATGTGTGTTTATTCACAAAACTAGTAAAGAAATAAATAAAAATTTAAAGCTAAGCAGCACTATTTCTGATGCCCATTAGTTTTGACAGTAGTTCTGACTGGGTTCGGATGGCAAAAATTAGAAACACTGTTGATGCTTTCTATTCAGGCGGACGCAAAAAATCGGCTACAATAGACGCCGAAATTAGCAAGAATTCCCTCGCGTCAACAACGCAATAAACATTCTCTGAAGACATGCTAGCAGGTTCCAATCTAAAATTATATTCTAAATGTATTATTCACGTTAGATTCGTCATCACTCATTTTCATCCACTAAAGCAGCAGGGGAGTCAGCGTTGCATCTGTCTTATCTTTTAAAATTGAATGATGTAATGACGCTTCTGATTAGCGCATCATTCCTGGGTTCTAGCGCTGCAGCACCTGAAGATGAGGAATTGATTCACATGACCAGGCTTACTTATGGGCCAGGCTTACTTATGGGCCAGGCTTACTTATGGGCCAGGCTTACTTATGGGCCAGGCTTACTTATGGGCCAGGCTTACTTATGGACCAGGCTTACTTATGGACCAGGCTTACATGCACCGAGGACTTAGAAGTCCCTCAAGCCAGGAAGGTAGGCGGTGATCTCGGCGAGGGTTCGTAATTCCAGTTCTATAAGACATGCAAAGCTTTCATCAAGGATTTGTTATTCCCTTCGATTCGTTTGTATAAAAATAAATTTAGATGAGGCCATATGGTTGAGGAATTTAAAAGTAAACTATTCTGAAATTTTTGCTTGGTAATTTTGCTCGAAGGTTCGACGTCGAATTTTTTCATAAATTCACGGAGGGCGTCCACTGCTGCCTGCGACACGACTACCTCAGTCAAGCTGGAATTTGATTAAAAGATATTCTTGAAGCTGCAAAACTCGCTCTTCACTTCGCTTGTTCTTTCCATGCAGTTGTGAACAACGGTATATGCTCAGGAAGGTATATTTCTCCCACCAAGGCATATTGACAGAAACTTGTTAGATATATTTCTCGTTCTGAAAAAATAAATGCAGACTGTCCAGTTTTCTTCGTCTTGGCCGAGCTTCAGCGAAGACGTCATGGGCTGTAAATTACATCACTGCTAACACTTCGATGTGATCAAAAGTCATCTTTGGTGGGGGGAAACTGAGGAGGGTTTCCTTCTGTCAGTAATTGTATTGATTCGACCACGTACCAGGCACCGTCGAGATCATAAGTAACAACGCTGGAGTATAGAGTTCTCTCAGCACTGATGTCTTCGAGCCCGTTAAATTTCAGTGATTATTTCGAAATAGATTGAACCCGCTGTACCTGGTGTTAGTTACCTCTTCCTAAAATTTGTCATGGGAAGGAACACACCTGGCTGATGAAATCACAAATGTTAGAATTAGAGGGTGTTAACTAGAAATAATATTATTTTGAAAGGTCTCAAGCTCGACGTACGTCTTCATTCGTATCCAGAAACTACAGATGAAACTACAGTAGAGCTTGAATTTTTCTCGGCGAACAACACAAATTGCTGTAGTCCTATTCAGGTGTTCCTACAGTACAGGCGATGACCGCCGTTGTGCAAGCGACACGGCGCTACGTCTGGCGCTCGGCAGGGAGCGCCGAGGGATGGGCTCGCTTAGCCCTCTGTTATTGTTCTCAAAAATGGCATTTCCTGTATTTTAGCACTTTGACTGCGACGTGTGCCATATATGGTACACGCGATCACCTCACCTAACCTAACGTAATGAAAGTACTAGCATATATAAATACAAATTTTCATGTTTTTATCAAATTTGTGTTCATTACTCGAATAAGCTAGATGGGATTAGGGGGAAAATGAATAGGATAACCAAATTTATCACAGCAAAATCCTTCAACTTTAAACTCACAGCCGAAATTTTTGTCGACATTAAATATTCCCTGCGTGGAGAATCGCAGTCAATGTGTTAGGCAGTAGGTTTTGTTGTGTAAGCCGAGCTTAAATCTTCAAGTTAAAAAATTTTATCGAAATATTTCTCACAAATGATTACAGTATCGGTTTTTCTGACATCGATTTTATATTTAAATAAAAAGGGAAAGAGTGGAGGAGATGCATTGAAGAAATCAGCTTGTGCTCTCGCCCAGCTGTTTCAAAATTTTAATTGAAAAATAGTATAAAAATGAATGTTTGCCACGTTTTACGCACTGAAGCCGACTTTTTCAACAAGGCTATTGCATTTTTCAGAATTTTCGCCAATTCCAACAGCTATAAAAAACATTTGGCGCATCCAGTGCCAACGGGCAGGACGACGTCGCGTAAAATGCAATCCAGTGAAAACGCGAGCGACGAGAAAGCTCTTAACTCCACTGGAAGTGAACTTAAACTTCCAAATCTCATGAGAAGTGTGGTCTCGAAAGGTCTTCACACACACAAAAATGATGCTGAAATTTTTAGACCATAAAGCCCGAAGGAAGTTTGTGATAGCTTGCTTCTCACAGTTGCAGGTCTAAGAGTTCTCAACACACAATGTGTGAAAATTTCTTTGAGCCATAAAATGTGGCTTGCTAACACTCGTAGGACTTCGTCAGCGCAAAATGCGAGTATCATCTTCAAATTCTATTTTTTGATAAACGTGCCAAATCGCAGCACAAGGCTGTTTTCCTCAAGTCAGCTGACGGTAACTCAGTTTTCATGACTGAAAATTACAAAACCAGGAATAGAATTTTTCACACGTAGAAAGCATTTTCGTAAACGTTGAAGAACATAGAAACAATTTCCATCTGAGTATACTTAGAATTAAACTTTGCATATGAAGGCAGGGAGTAAGATTGGTGAGAATGAATATTCCTTTTAATGAATTCACGAAATTCAGTACGATTTAATGCCACAATGCATGTCAAATTTTGTGTCTTGAGAACACTTGGAGTCAAGAAAAGCAGTTACTGCTCTCCTCAATTTTTTTAACATCAACCTATAACTGACTCCTGATGTTGAAAGAACAGTACCATCCCTCACCGGCTCAGTCTGTCATTGAACGCTCTTGACAACTGAAGTAATAAGGGATTGACGGAAGCAAAAGGGAAACATATCAATGTTTACTGCAGTTGTGCTGAAAATACTCGGGTTCCAGCCGAATTTACGACGGCCACTACCGCGCGATGCCTACGTCCACCGAAATACGTATTTTTCAGTTTCACAGAGAGTGTGTCCTTATCGCTCATTTCTCAGTGCAGTTATTTTTCCAGTTATGCATGATGACGCGTATGAAGGACAACGCATGCACCTGAATCCTTATGAGATTAAAGGAACTTGTACGAACCAGAACTGGGGGCCCAAGAACAGGTCCCGTATATTCTGCAACATCTGCGGTGACTGGACCTTTGTCCTCACTTGTCATTTTGCTAAAAGTTTCTTAAAATACGCTCAAAGCGCTTAACATAACAATCAGATTTCATTGGGAATATTTTATCAATCTAGTTTTCTGACCGGATTTGTTTTTAATCGATTTCGTACAGATTGACCAGACCTCGTCGACAGAAATAGGCATCAGTTTCACATTTAGCAATTTAAATTTCACCTAAATAGCTTAAAAAAATTTGCAAAAATTAACTTTCTTTTTTCCTCGCACACTGTAATTATTCAAGTAATTAGGCTATTCAAGAAAAAAAATGCTCGTCTTGGTCACACATAGAGCAATGTATTCAAAGCACGAAAGCTTCACGACAACGTATCAATATCGTAATTCTAATTCATCGTAACAGAAAGAATAAAGAGCGTCATGCTCTGCCCTGTTCAAAACTGTGAATTCACATCATTGATGAAGATACTTGAACAAGGATGGCACCAGAGCAAGGCACTCACGTGGGTTCTGAAGGCACAGGCTGGTCGTGCGTGAGGGCGGCGGGCACGGGCAGGCGGCCGGAACTGGTGAGGTCTGTGTCGTCCGAGTGCAGGGACGACACCTCCAGACGGTTCATCCACGACTCTGGCACCGTACGCAAAACATTCGTCGTAATACATAGACTGTCCACATAGACTGTACATAGACTGTACATAGACTGTACGTAGACTATCGACAATATTGTAATGTCGAATATAAATTGTAATATTAAATAGAAAATAAACACTTAAATGACCACATTATAATATTGTTGGATATGAATGATCAAAATAGCACTCGCATTTAGTCAAACATGAAGTCCTGTGAGCATACATAAGGGTAATCGTAACTTAATGATTTGATATGATGTTAAGAAAAATAAATACGTGTTTTTATAAATAATCTTTCAGTATTGATGACCTCTCCTCTGATACTGCGCTCGCAAACCGGCCTCTTGTACATAAATGCTAAAAGCTACGCTATTTTTCATTTCTAGATTTCCCACAATGCTTGGTTTTATTTTATCAGGTTTCACATGAGCCTGAAATCGCCTTAGAAATACATTTAAATTCAGGCATTGTACACGGAGGCTCAAAACAGGTACATAATAGTTCTCTACCCACATTTTCCTTTGCTATGCTTTTGACGAGGCATGTACTCGTACATATGCTGACAAATTATCCAATGAATAAGACCAGAACGTAGGTGTACATCAGAATTTGTCAAAAAAAAGTTAAATATAAACAGTACATTGAAGCTTAACGCTCGTTAAGCTACTGAATATTCTTCCATCAAAGAAAAGTTCAAAACTAGCACCGCTCAGTTATTTGACGTGAACCAGCAGATAAGACGCGCGCATTAAAGTCGGAGCTGTTCTCATCCAACAGGGATCTACGGTATTTCAAGATGACAGTTTGTGAGCGACTCGGACTGGACTTCGCTGCTATAAACTACGTAAGAATTAAATAATTATGAACAGCCTGCCGGTCGCTCATGAAAGAGGACGGGGCAACAGAGAAGTAAGGCGTGCCATAACATAAAAAACTAACGCAAAACTACCATTTTCCACCTCCAGCTTCATACATACTGTCTGAGGGGGTGAAAATAAAAAAGATCGTCCACCCTCTTCTTCAAGGGTCCTTGTCGTGCTAACGACGACCGCCATCGTCGGCACAGAAAGAAGAGGTTTATTCGGATATTCTCTTCCCCTTCTAGAAACATGCCAAAAGATACAGAGATAGCGGATATTGATCAGTGAGACTCATGTTGCAGTGTCGTGCAGTCAACTTTTGTTACAAACTACACAAAAAATATATATCTAATCCGAACCACGCTTGAAAATAAGACTCAATCAGTTGCTGGGATTTAGATTCCATGCAGTAGAATCATAATCAAATAATATTCACTTCCTCTTCCCGGAATCACTTAGAGCTAGTTTATTTCAAGAGCGTACACGTGACGTTCAATTCAGTTCTAGCGATCACCATACCAATTAGAACGTTGCGCGCAACTGACATCTAAAAATGTAGCCATTATCTTTGTTCAAGCTTTTACACTGATTTCAAAAGCATTTACTTCGTTAGATAGAATTCCAAAAGAGTATATAACTTTTTACGCATCTTTTCATACACTGAACGATACAAACTTGGGCGCATGAAGAATGTCATTGATTAATCAAAAACTACTCAGCCACACAAAATAAGAGAGAAATCGCGGTTCCATGCATGAAAGACTCATAGTACTCATAGCAGTCTATTCACAACGTTGGTGAGACTGTCTCTGCGTACCAGGCTGGTGGACGAAGTCATGTTGGAGGGCAGCGCCGGCCGCAAAAGGCGTGTGCTGGCAGGAGGCGCCCGTGCGGCACGGCCGCGTCACGTCGGGTTTCCTTAGCTGGGAGCAGGCGGAGGACGAGTGGCCGAGCCAGTCCCGGCAGTGCACCACGCGCGTTTGGAGACCAGACCCACACGTCACTGAGCACTGCAATGGCAGAAGTCGAGGCGCTATTGAAGGATGGGTAGCCAAATGGGTCACATCACGTGTGTGTGGATTCAAAGTAGGCGCAAAAGACACCGATGTTACAACTGAAAAAATACATCGATACTTTCAAGAAGTGACATTTTTATATTTAAATCATGATCATCATCAAAAATTATCGTTCTCGGCAAACGACGGTTGTTCGGCCAAAACATCTATCTCGATCGTACGTTATGAATGAGAATCAATTGGAAAATGCAAGAAATGGCTCACCTGTGACCAAAGACCTTCATACCAGCGGGGACAGTCGTGAGTGTTGCAGTAGCGGCGGTGGGCAGGCCTGACGCTCTGCCCGCAGTAGTGGTCTGCCACCTTCGTGTCCACGAGTCCTGGTTCGATGCAGTACACTTCCCGCAACTGGTATCCCTTCCCGCAGTTCGATGAACAAGATCCCCAGTCGCCTGTTCGCCATCTGGAATTAATTGCACGCGCACTTTATGTAATTAAATAAACTGCAAGTCTTCAAATACTAGCATAAAAAGTCTTGTTTGTGTAGACAGGCCTTGATATTAACAATGATTCATTGCAGCTAATATTACGTGAGATTTTCGCTGAAAATAAGTTGTAATGAATGCCATTAATCAGAGGGCATAGTGTGCGGCATCATTAATTACTCGGCATCTGGATGGCATCATGAAATCATGAATTACTCAGCATCAGGCATGCATCATAAATTACTCGGCATCCGCCACGGCATCATGAATTACTCGGTATTAGTCATGGCATCATTAATTACTCGGCATCAGCCACGGGATCATGAATTACTCGACATCAGGCATGGCATCATAAATTACTCGACATCAGGCATGGCATCATAAATTACTCGGCATCAGGCATGGCATCATAAATTGCTCGGCATCAGGCATGGCATCATAAATTACTCGGCATCATGCATGGCATCATAAATTACTCGGCATCAGGCATGGCATCATAAATCACTATACATCATGGCACTCGGTATTAAAAGTCTTTTTAATTTGGAGAATGAATCATTGATAAATGATATTGAAAAAAGTCACTCGAAATAATATCCCCTGGACATACTCGCACAGTGCACTACCTTATAATCCTTGGAAAAAATTGATGAAACGTCTTGAGCTTCTTAAGAGGTAAAAAGTAAACGTCTTAATTAAAGTAAGTAAAGTAAAAAGTAAAAACCGATGAAACGTCTTGAACGTCTTAAGCGGTAAAAAGTAAACGCCTTAGAAAGTGACAGGGTAATGGAGAATTTTCCCTTCACTCAAATTGAATTTGGAAGCGAGCTTTAATGCTCCTGATTTAGGGAATAAAAGCTGCACAGGGTAAGCCCCATCTATGTATCATATAAGAGAATATCAGATGTATTACCTAACATATTTCGTATATATTGTTTTGTTCCCATCGGAGAGTATGGGCATTGGTAGCATTTGTTAGTATCTTGCGTTTAATTTTTGTTCAGTATTTTTCCATTGAATTTTTGTGTCTCATATTTCTTCCGCTGAATTTTTTTCTATTTCTCGCAACCATAAAGCAAGCGTCACATGGCACAGACCAGTTACTGGTACTTTGCTTAGTAATGTTTTATATTAAAGAATTTTAAATATTTTAATCATATTCTTTCTTTTCAAATTTTATGCAAGTTTACAGTTGAAGCGAAATAACGATGTTTGAGCAGAAAATTTGAACACATTAGGTTCGGCCATCACAAAATTGACCTGAAACCTTCTCTACAAGTACTGTACATATTAACAGATACCACACTCATAGTATATTTTACCAGATACCACAATAACGCTATATTTTACCAGATACCACAATAACGCTATATTTTACCAGATACCACAGTCACGGCATATTTTACCAGGTACCACAATTGCGGTACATTTTACCAGATACCACAATCACGGCATATTTTACCAGGTACCACCATTGCAGTATATTTGAGTCTTCTGCTTCAGTTCGGGGGGCATCTGGCAAACACAGCAACTATTGTTTGGTTCCCGATAACAAATCCACGAGGGGATCGTTTGCGGATGACAGAGATGTCTGAATTTCGCTGGCACAGCAGACCGGAGTCGAGAGACAGCATTCAGATTTGCATGGGAAGAATGATTGTAAATATCGTTTGTCAACAAAGAATAAATTGCATAATTTTTTTATCTACTAATAACTAATTTTTTAATCTGAATAAAATTACTTGAAGCATTGCTGAATTCGCACGACTTCCAACGCAGTTACATGGAAATTTATCCGAGGGATAACCAACTCTTAGTCAAAATGCGTGTTAATTATCTTACTGTACTTGGAAAAAGATTGAAGCAAACATTCCGGCAGGACTTCCTTCAGCTAACTTTGCTAATTTTTCGACTTCAGTTTGGAGTTACTGAGTAAAATTCACGGACTTACGATTGCAGAACCCGTTGTGGCACTGAGTTGAATTTTTGCGCTAATAATGCGGCGAGCGTTCTAATGACCCCATAAACCGTGACGAGGTACGCTCAACTGTCCTGGTCTCGTGGAGGCGCTCTTTATTTAATGTGGTCGAGCGAGCTAGGGTCGTAAGTCGGTCACAACGAAGCACTTTAGGTGCCCATAACAGTCGGCATTGGCTTAACAAGTAACCCAGTCAATACCTCCAAAGATAGTCTTAGCTAAAATTCTCTGGCATGATCACAAGTTTGCATAGAGCTCGCAAGCATGAAAATGATTATAACGCAGCAAAAGTTCTGACACAATTGCACCCAAAACAATCGATGGCACAAAACTGTTGGACATCGTGTCCCCAAACTTGGCTGCGGGGAGAAACGAATTCGGCAGAAGCTTACCATTTGCGGCAGTGTTGCATTACAGGGCATGGAAACTCTTTCGTGAATTGGAGTGCACCATCCAATTTTGAAAAAAGTTTTTCCCAATGGCACGGGTCTGTTTCAAGTTTATCACTCGTATGTAACTCGATGAAATAAACACATTTTCTTCATGATAAATTTTTCGATTTTTTGAAAGAAAACGAGATATAGTAAAAACTGAAAGTTTGGAACTATTTAAACAAAAATCGTCACGAAATTTTTGCTCTAGCACGATGGGGAAGGTCTTATTTGATGTGTTTAAATGTGCACAATAATGGATATGATAAAGTTTCTGAACACATCGATAATTCGTTTTTTGAGATTCTTTCGAAAAAGGGGAAAAATTGTGTTTTTTCACTTTTAGCTCTCTATCTTTTTCAAGTTTCAATAACAGAGATCTCTAATTCATAATAAATAATTGCATTGAAATTTTCCGTCGAATGAGCTCTGTTTCATTCCTATACGATTAAAACTGTAGGTGCTGAAACTTTTCAAGTGCAAAAAATGTTTATTTACAGGAGAGCCATACATATGAGATAACGACTTGCTAATGATGCAATGCAAAGTAAATGAGACAAAAATTCATTAAAAAAATACTTAAATGGCTCAAATATATTGCTTCCAATTTTATGTGGAACTAGCAGCTCTCCTGAACGTTAGGGCCTGAATTTTTGGGGCTTGTGAAGNAGGCAAATCATCAAATATGACTAATACAGTTGGTCGTATAAATAAGTTACAATGCGTGGAATAGTACAAATAATGTTATCAAACAGGAATATTCAGGATATTGTGATAGAAATGCTTAGTTTCTAAAAATAATTTAAAAAAATTAAAAATATCTGTTCCCATTCCTTCTAACTCCATAAAATATACTCGCGAAAGTATAATGTGAAATAATATAACAGAAGAACAAAGCTAAATGCCCAAATTGTCTCATATCTACAGCGTCTGAAGTCCCTCGACCCCAACTGCCTCCCCACTCCCTCCACCCCCGTCACTCCCGTTCCAACCGTCGGAATTGCACGAAACTTTGAGTATAATTCAGTGCGCTTTATTGAATGACTTAAGCACAAAAAACGTCGATCGTATTTATTTTTCGGAAATAATGGGACGATCCCCTTGAATAAAAAAAATGTCTTTTTGATCATTCGATTTGCGATCGCACCAACTAGATTATACGGTGAACTGCATATTAGGCATTTACGTTAATTAAAGCAAGAGGCGTGGCAGGCACGGCGATGGTGCCCGCTCCCATCACCGACTTGGTCCTGACTCACACTGAACTACAATAATGTAACTGCATTCCACTTAGATGTATTATATTCTGTATTAACAATCATGGTATTACACGTGTATTAATCGTGTACCTAGGATGAAAAAGAAGGATGCAGTAAAATAAGAGAGAAGTTAATGTGGCCATTGAGAGAGAGGGAGGGCTCATCACTATACATCGTAGCCAGTCGGCACACCCGGAAGCCACTCGCTGGAATGACAAAGCAACGATTAATACCCTTCACACGAATTCCCCTCTCCATCTATATTTTTCTATTCATGAAAAGGTATAGAATGCATTCATTTGTGCAGACTATGTATGCAGAAATAATGTAAATAGGCGGGTTTGTGGTCATTTTGTACATAATTGGTGAAACAAATCAGGTATAAGAAATTGAAGCGTCGTGGTTAACTGGAATCCCATGGTCGAATGAACGAATTTCAGCTTAGTCTTCCGTTCAGTGGGGCTGCGTTAAAGAGAAGCAGCCCTTGACTGCTGGGTTCTGGCACTGGACAGTCGTGGTGGGGCGAAGTGTCGTCTGCATTGAGAGGCTTGGGAGCGTGAGAGACACAGAGCTTTGAAGATTGATTGATATTCAACGCGGTGGGCATCCCTTTATGGGATAGCTTTTCGCTTTCATCAATTAATGGTTTTAAGCAAGTCGAATCCAATTTAGGTGAATAATTTCATTGCCGTACTTTTGAAGCCAATGGCGTAAAATGAACGTCATACCAAGTCAAATTCGGAGTACGTGAATACTTACTCTCATCGCTTAAATGAGACTCTTTCTTTCAAAGTCATTCCTCATGCCGGACTAGGGTCTATGGGTATTCTTTTCGTCAATATTTTCTTCAGGGAATTAAGGGCGGTATTTATAATTGTGTTTATTTATCTCTGTTTGAGCTCCCTTCATTCGGTGTTCATCCCCACGCGGAAGAGCTCATGAGACATTTTGTAATTATTTTTCTTTCTAGTTACTTGCAATTCCAGAGCCATCACCATGCATAACATCAGGCGGGCATAAAATATATCGCAATAGAATTCGTATTTTCAGGTGAGAGTTATCTCTTGCGTTGTTACTATCTATTTACTTCAAAACTTGTCTGAACTGCACGGGGTGGAAATGGTAAATTAGGATAATTTAAACATTAATTGCTTTTTTTTCTAGGTATTATCTGTATCTGAAGTACCTGTCAGACTTGACCTCAAAATGGATTCCTACTGCAGAATGCGTCGAAATATTTTAACTACGCGTTCGACGGCCATTAGGAAGGAAAGTGACTCATAGTTATTGAACCAGTGGTAGACGCGCCCCGCCAAAAATGGCGGAACAAATGATGTTAATTTCTTAAGATGCCCTCTAATTCAAGGTAAATCTGACATGAAATCGCAACGTACTTGGCAAAAACTGAAGTTAAGAAAACTAAGCCATAACGATTTACATTTTATGGAAGTATTTAAATTCCTCGTTCATAGAGTTTTCACCTAGTCACGAAATTGTTCATTTTCAGTGGCGTATAGAAAAACTAGTGAGGCAAACTCCAACAAATGCATTTGTCTTTCGCACTCGTGCATATTCATATTCAGTAACGTGACGGTGAAGCTCTTCATGTCACAAAAATTATTATCTAATCTATTCTAAAGTCTACACAAAAGCATCTTTTAGAGTCGGCGAGGACTCCAATGAAATCATTGATCCCTATGGCTCATATTTTAAGAACAAATGAAGGCATTCCGAGTCATCGGTTGAAAGTGCATCCCTGTCTTCCTCCAAAATTTGTACTTAAATCTATTAATTCAAGAATAGTTAGACGCGGTGTCAAACAGTACTATAGCATTACGAGGCTCTGTTTCGCCTGAATTTTGCAGTGTACGCCAGTGATCACTGGGGGGAATGTGAGTGAGATCAAATATTGGGATAAATCTTACGTTCTTTACGCACCGCTCTCAGCAAGAGTTGAAAGTGAGACACTGCGGTTTCATGGTCAATTGAGTGCGTAGTAAAATAATAAAATCAACAAATTAAGAACATACCTCGTTGGGCAGGGGCCGTAGGCGCACGTTTCGATGTTGGGTACGGGGCGCGTGGCGACGTCGCACTCAGAGTCCAAAACTTGACGACCCGACGCTGAGATGCAGACCCCAGTCACCATTTGGTAGCCTGGACCATGAAAATTATTTTAGTCTCCAAATTTGCGGATCTATCATACTTCATGTCTTTCTTATCCGATGTTCTTCAATTGCAACAGTACTCGTATTGTGATCATAGCTTCCCTGTGGCTGGGCAGGACTGGGGCGGTGGACAGTCGGGTGGATCGTCGGAATTCATTAAAATGAACGAAGCAACGGGCGACGGAAAAGT
>VOMN01076327.1:0-28726 GCA_014899125.1 Orchestia grillus
CCACTTCCTCAAGGCCAACGGCTACTCCAACATGTACTGGGGGTGGGGGGGCGAGGACGACGATATGGGCTACAGGTGAGGGAGATGATGATATGGACTACAGGTAAGGGGCAATGACGATATGGGTAATAGGTGAGGGGGAACGATGATAAGGACTACAGGTGAGGGGAGGGGTGATGATATGGGGTACAAGTAAGAGGGGATGATGATATGGGTTACAGGTAAGAAGGGACGATAATATGGGGTACAGGTAAGAGGGGACGATAATATGGGTTACAAGTAAGGGGGGACTCTGATATGGGTTACAGGTAAAGGGGAACGATGATATGGGCTACAGGTAAGGCGCAATGATGATATGTGTAATAGGTAAGGGGGAACGATGATATAGGTCATAGGTGACGTGGAAGCGGGGTGAGTTCTACAGGGTTCTACAAGGCCATAAAGGCTTGTACAAAGTCATACGTAAGGGGATGTAGATAACCATACTCTGGTATACAGGGCTATAGAGGGATAAGCGAGGCTACTCAGGAATTTACCGGCTATGTATGATTATTCAGTGATATGCAGGATTCTACAGGGTCTTAGAGGGCTGTGCGGGCTATAGGACATAAAGTCCCGTTATATCATCTCTACGCTTTCTCGTACGCCATCACGGCTGCAATTTGATCTTAACGAACTCCTCGCACCGCAGGCTGGTGCAGTCGAAGCTGGGCATTCTGAGGCCAGTCCAGACGGTGGCGAGGTACTCCATGATCCCCCACCTGAAGCGGCCCCCCCTCACTTGGCAGGTGAGATCTGCACTGAAGTTTCAGCGAGTGAGGACCAGGTGAGATCTGCACTGAAGTTACAGCGAGCGTGGACTAGGTGAGATCTGCACTGAAGTTACAGCGAGCTTAGAGCAGGTGAGATCTGCACTGAAGTTACACTGAGCGTGGACCAGGTGAGATCTGCACTGAAGTTACAGCGAGCTCTGAAAAGGTAAGATCTTGTGCACTAAAGTTACAGCGAGCGCGGGCTAAATGGAATCTTTCGCCCTGAAGTTATGTAACATTGGGGAGGTGGAAGGGTCAATTCAACCTGTCCGTCCAAATAACCGAAATGGGAGTAGGAACTGTTATATCATCAAATAAACTGCTGTTTTCTTGCTGAATGAATGAATTATATACGGATAGACTATTCTAAGCCACGAGAATAAACTTTTTTGAAACTGACTATCGTGAACGTAAATTTCGAAATGAATCGTTTTGACCCAACCGTTCGCCGGGTGTCAATTTTACATTCTCGGCCAACATATTAATTTGTGAACTTTTGCTTTCATTTTATATTTTAAATTACCCATTTTTACTTCATTTAATTACACACGTATGCGTGCTGCGTACCTTGTTTTCAACTTATCCAAAGAAGCATAAATGTTGCTTACGTCCCAAACTTATACTACCATTTGTTTTTGCGTAATGATTTTAGCATTAATTGTCCCGCAAATGTCATTTTACCTTAGTACATACATATACTCAGCGTGGCACGGAAAAATGAATAGAATTTTAATTCAATGTCAGCTGCATAGATATAGGTGTACTTATTTTATATTGAATGTATGTCAGAGTAAGAGTATTGTCTGTAGAAGGACTCCGTTTGCTGCATCATATGAGAGTTCAGTTTTAGAATGTGTTATAGATACAAAATGTTTGCATCTACGTTGTGTCCTCTATTTGAGTGAGTATAACAGACACTGTACAGGTGGTGCGATGTGATGTAATCATGAGATATGAATGATACTATCTGATGGCATAAGACTTCGGGTAGAAATCCAAAAATGAACCACTCGGCTCATTCCTGAAACCATTTTTTATTCTACTCTTTTCAATCTATGCTCAGTGCTGCAACGTTCGGCGGCGTGTGAGGGTGTACCGAGTAATTTGACCCCTCCGTAATAAGTGCTTCCAGAGTACTCTCTTCATTGAAGTGTTATTTCAACGTTATAAATTGATAAATTACTTCATATTCCCATAAGTTTGTATATATGAGCCTGCAACGACAGGTTAAATAGGTAGTATTTAGTCCCAAAGCTCTAAAAAAATCGTTATTTTCGTCAATTTTCTATTGATTCTCGTTCCATCTGTATAATTGACGTACAGCCAGAGTAAGTTAAATTTTCATATGAAATACCGTAGATTTAATACTAGGGTTTTATGGTGGACACAATTACATTATGTACTAAATTTCATTCCGCAACATTCCTAGAATGTGACCATTATATCTCATTTTTTCGTAAATAAGAAAAAATAGAAAAAATGAGTTTGATGTTAGAACTTGAGTTTTTTTGAGGTCAAGTTAATGAATATTCGAATTTTCCTCTCTTCTTCATGTGTTTGTAATGCCGGTAATAAATAAAACACAAGTGTAACGCAGAAGCAAAGTTATTTAGAACTAACGGACATTGTCTACTGCTGTTCAATTCGGTGAGCTGTAAAGTAACACTTCATTACCAGGAGCAATACTTACGTTACGTACAAGTACATAGCGTAGCAGTGTGCTATCAGCACCCTAAGAGTACCAGCACTAACAAACGGATTATAAAAGTCCTTAGTTCGTCATAAATGTTTTGAATAACTCACTTATAGTGCAAATATTAATTGCGAGGAATATATGCGAACACAGCTTGCTCGTTTGAAGAAAAGACGCTTGATGTATTCCGACAGAGTTGACATGGAGCCCAACCTAGGGTTATTAATGCCTCATAATTATTGGCTGGGCACGTGAGGGATGCGATGAATGCGGAGTGTAGGTCTCCTTTTATAAAGGAAGTTTTTCGTGAGCTCATGAAAATCTGCGTGCGCAGCTGGGAGTCGAACCTTGAAATGTGACCATCTCGTGAGCAGGTGAGGGGGAAGCTGGTCCGAACGTCGTCCCGGCGGTACCGTTTGGATGGACTCAACACGTTACAGTACCGACTGGTGTCCCGCTCCTTGCGTTCCCTGTACACACATCTGCTGCTCGATGTGGGCACGCCTCCCACTGACATCGTCAGCCTCACTGCCGCCTGATGAGCCAGTCCTGCGGGACTGGAATTTTAGGCTTCCATGTTTGGATTCATTTTCGGTCAAATTCGTTTTCGGTGTTTTCGTTTTAATGGATGCTTAACGCGTTGCCAGTATTTGCTATCTCGTGCCCTTGTAGGTGTAAGAGAATAAATGAGGATGAAAAAAAAGAGTGTTAGGCTTAAGTTCCGCTTCTGAGTTTGCGAAGCGACATTGACCGGTCAGAAAACTGTCAGTAGAATTTAATTGAACAAGATTTTGGAAGGAAATAATAACATAAAAGGGCTACAACAACAAATCAGCACGTTCCAGTCAGCATAAAGATAAAATTATGAATAGACACGCGCCTCAAGTGCGATGGTCTGGTTTCGAAATAGTAGTAGTAGTATCGTTGCAAACACTCAACACGGCCAGACGCCGTCGCGGGTGGCACCAGCTCTCATGCGTCTCCAGCCTCCGCACAGATATTTAAACACATAATTGCTGTGTGGTAATTATGATTACCAAGTTAGGAATTGCTATTTTCAAGGCCTAATTTCACCTCTCAACATTTGTGTTCACGAATGCGATGCGGCAGGCACCAGCTTGAGTTTGCCTATTCATGTTTTTTTTATTCAATCGTGCTTTCAGGCCTGCAAATTCGAACGACGAAAAAGGTTCGTTAATTTTTAAAGAGAATCAGATTCCTGCGTGAGGGGCTTGAGACGCCTTTGCTCGAAGCTTAGCGGTGAACATAGCTTTAAGCATTGGTGCTAACGTTTGATTTCATTGCATCATCTGCGTTTGGAAAGAGTGTATTATTTTAAACTACCGTGGTATCTCTTGAGAAAATATTTTTCTGATTATTTTTCTTAGCGAATGAGTGTTTTATCAAGGTTGTTATTCCATTAGCTTGGAATCCAAAAAAATGGCTTATGGTAAGAAAATTATAATTTTTTCATTAGTACTAAATTTTACTCTCATAAGTAACTCTCACTCGATTCATGACACCAATATAACAAAATATCATTTTTGCCTTTCTTCTGCGTCAGATCCACAGTTTCTCACTTTTCTGTGACTAAATATAACAAAATAATAACGATTTGAATTCTAGAACTTTACTTCTGCTGAAAAGTGTCCCAATTTTCAAGTTTTCAATTTTTCGTTATAATCAAATAATAAGTATAGTACGAGTACAATACGAAAAAAAAATTGATAGGAGGTATCGGTAATTTTTTTATGGTTTTGCGATGAAGGAAGTTTGGAAATAATACTTTATTGTCAGGAACAAAATCATTTTATGAGAGCAGAAATTGGTTTCTGGGTAGGGAATCTAACTGAGTATAGAAAAAAGCACAATCGTTGCTTTAAAAAATGTACATTTGACGCTAGACCTGTCTAGTTTCTTAAAATAACATCATCAGTGAATGTCATATGATAATGTAAAATATATATTTTGAATTACACAACGAATTTACAATATGTTGTGTGACTTGTATTACCTATTTTATGTTTCCAAATGATGACCTGACGATGTTCATATTAAATTCCCATTTGTCATGTAATTTACATTACGTACGGTATATTTTCAGACGGCATTCACTGATGATGTTTTACTGAGCCAAACTGGTGCGAGGGTCAAACATACGCTTTTTTTGAAGCAGCGATTGTACTTCTTTTCATTCCATGAAGTGAGAATCATGCAGGCCGACTGCTGGTGGTATTGGGATACCGCGTGCTGCTTCAGTGACAACCCTTGTGAGCATGGCATGAGCCATAGACAACAGGGTTAGGTTACGTTAGGTTGGGTTAGGTTAGGTTAGGGGAGGTTTGTCTGTCTTGGGTTATGGGGACTGTTAGGTTACCTCACGTTAGCTAAGCCTTCGGGACTTCTACTTTTTGTGCCTACTTTGTTTACTTTCACTTTCATGGCTCCTTCACTGATAATTCTTTACTTCTTCTTCTTCTTCCTTCTTAACTTGCTGGTCCCATGAGCAGGAGATCTTGGGTGGAAACATAACACGTGCTCAAACTTCTTGTTCTCCGAAATCCACACTAAATGGTTCCTTATCTTCCAGAGCGAGATAGTCTGAGTTTCTAAAGTGCTTCTACCCATAGTACTACTACTACTACTACTACTACTTTTTCTACTACTACTACTACTACTTCTTTTACAACTACTACTTCTGTTTCTTCTACCACTGCTACTATTACGGCTACTACTACTGCCACTTCAGGAACACCAGCTCCTGACTGACCGTGTTAGCCAGGACGCGTGCAGTTAATGAGGTCTGGAAAAGTAGGTTACACAAACATTGACCACTATGATGTGTCTAACGAATGAGAACCAATAAACTGAGTTAAACAAATGTTCATTGTCGAAATAAAACAAACCAATACTGACCACGAGAATAGGTCTGACAGGTATTGAATACAGATATTGTATACCTTGATAAATCGACCAACTGTACTTTGCAACATGGCCGCTTTATCAATCAACTGAATACAAAAGAAATTTGCGGTAAAGAAACATACTCAAACACTGGTTAACTTTCATTTGTATTTTGACTCAGAATCAGAGTATGCAATCAATTTTGAATGTAGCATTTCACTTCTTTGGCTTTCATCTCTTGACTAAATCGCTAGTGTTGAAAAACAATGTAGTAAGACTTCCATGTCATAACACATCTCTGATAGTAAATTGATTCATGTTTTAACGAATGTTCTGTCTGATTCAATAATGAAAACAAAATGAAAATGAAGCCTTGAATATGTTCATTTTATATTTTACGAAGTCATTTTCTTTTCAGTGGCATCTGTTCAGCTTCTTCTTCCACATAGAACACCTTTTCCATACAATTCCTCTGGATTTTACTTGAAATAATGTATCAGATTTACTTCAATCTCCTCTTCTACAGTGAGCTCAAGTTCAGTAAGATAATTCAGTAACTTTGCAAACTGATTTTAATTTGCCAGAGCTAGGTTAAGAGTATATGGTAAGTGAATCCTAATTTTCATCTAATTGATTCTCAGTCGGTCATGCAGTGTGAGGTTTGGCATTGCCTTGTTACAGAAACACCGTGTTTGTACACCATAAAATACTCTTTTCCTAGCGTAACTGTTTCAATGATTCTGCCCTTGGCAAAATCATTTAGCTTTTATTGTTGATCTCCCAGCGACTCATATAAGTTCACTATGGATAACTGATGAGCATAATATGATTTTCCCCAAACATTTAAGAGAATCCTCGTTGGAGGCGAATGCTTTCGAGGACATTAGATAGACCTATAATTTCGGCCGAGCTGATGTCTTTGGTGCTTAGCGTCATAGCAAAGGACCATTATTGATCCCCAGTAACGATTCAGTCAAAAAAAGGTGCTGGAATCTGACAAGACTGCTATGGCATCCGGCAATCCACAAGTTTTTCACGTTTTTGTCAGATCGCGCCCAACTCTTCCTTTAGTCTTGGCGACATGGGAAAGCTTAGGCATCTCCCGAGAGAAGGTCCTTTGACTGATTGTTAACCCTTAGTTCCCCTAGGTGTCAGGGCTGGTGTTCCCAAGGTGGTGGTGGCTATAATTCCTCAGCATTGGGTCCTTCAGGGCCCCTGGCTTGGAATTTATCTCGCACGGAGAAATGATAGTTGACAATTAGTATTGGTGTTTGGTAACAAACATCTAGTATTCCATCTGAAAAATACCATATTATTCTTAAACACAGAGATTATTAAAGCAAATACTTTATCTAAATTAATCTCATCATTCAGGGACTCAATTTCATTTTACAAATCTCAATACTCAATCCTACATACTGTATAAATTCTATTAAGTCGTTTTGTTGAATGAAGTCACCCTTTATGGAGCTTGAAACCAATCTTTCGCTTGTGTCTCCCCTCACCACCCCATTTTCTTGGTTATTTTTTATTATTCACGTGGGTAATTTTTATCATTTACTTGGACATTTTTTATTACTTACACAGCTAATTCTTATCGTTTACGTGGGTAATTATGGGTAAGTTTTAATGACCTGACCGCTGAACATACATGGGTTTCGTATTCCCTGCGTGAATTCGCGATACAAGACTCACATTTGAGTGTGCTCTTGCCGGGGCGTGAACGCTTGAGACTACAGAAATTGAATTCCACTATTATTACTGTTAAAACAAAATCAAAAACAATGAACAATGCTTTAGCGATTTTTACAGCTGTACATGTCATCAGTAAGAAGTTATGTTGGTGTAAACACGTTTTGCGTAAAATACGAGTATTCTTTTTAAAATCAAGGATAAAACTTTCCTTAAAACCTGATCACAGGGTCGAGTTTGATCATAAGGCTAGACCGTCAATACATAGAAGACAAATACGTTTTTTAAGCATGTAAGCCTGCTTGATATTCATTAATTAGTACGTAAGCCAGCTTCATATTCGTTCCTTTGCGGTTGTTGACTGGATGTTCGCGCTAATAAAATTTTCTTTTGAGTGTAGAGGTGCACATCGAGCTTCATTTTCTATTTGTTATTTATTGTAGAAACGTTTTTGAATGAAACTAATGTACCCTGCCTAGAAGCAATATATTTTCTTGTATATTACCTAGTGCCAGCAGTAATGTTACATCCGTTACCGATACAGTATTAATAGATTCTTAAGAGGAGCTGTAGTAGTACTGATGAATAACACTGCTTCATCGATTTAGAAGTACGAGAACGTGTCCTACTCTCGCCCTCTAGGCTGAGCCTCTGACCCTACGCCTGTCTTTGGGGAGTTAAGTACTATTAGGATCATGTGATTTATAACGATGAATGTAGGGTGGTTAATTGAAAATGACAGTTGTTGAAGGCTTAAAGGTTATGCGTTTTTATTTCAACGACTTCTTAACTAGTTTACACGCAAGTCTCGGTACTTGCATCTTAACTAGTTTACCAAAGTCTCGGAACATGCTTCGTAACTAGTTTACCTAAGTCTCGGAACATGCTTCGTAACTAGTTTACCTAAGTCTCAGTACATGCTTCTTAACTAGTTTACCTAAGTCTCGGAACATGCTTCGTAACTAGTTTACCTAAGTCTCGGTACGTGCTTGAATTAGCAGCTCAATTTTTGCTAACGTTCTCTTCATGATGAATGCACGACATATGCTTAGCCACATCAAAAATTGTGATGAATGTTTAGTCTACAACCCAGCCTTTGTTAAATTTATAGTTGGCGTATTTTGGAAGATTTGGGGAAAAATATTTAAAGAAGAAGTGTGATCAAGTCTAGTTCAACATTTTCATACTATGAACAGGCGACATATTCGTGCAAATATGAAGCAGTTAGTCGCTCCCAGTTTAAATTATTATCGGCATCTCTCACTTTATTCGCTAGAATTTGAATTGAAATACTTTTTCCGTTAAAATTAAAGCTTCATTCTGACGGGCTGCTCTACAGCCTCAGTACAGTATAGGGCCGTCGTTTTGACGTTACAAATCTAGCTTACATCACAGTGTTGCGTATAATTAAAATAACATAGGTAATATACGATTAAGATTTATGAAGCCTAGGTAACAATTATATTTAGCATACGGGATTAGATGTCCTTTAATTCTTCGCTATAGATCGGGAACGTTTTTAATCCTGTAATTACGCATCAATTTCACAACAACGACAACGTCTGAAAGTGTTCAGAAAAAATGGTTTAAGGCTTCACATTTGCGATACCTTTAAGACTTTTTATCGTCCCTATGAAAATACCCTGTTTTTTATTTGGCCTGACACGAGCTCTGCGAATATACATTCATATGTACTTCCCCAGCAACAATTTTTTGGTTTCTGGAAGTCAGTATTTTTACTCACTTGTTGAGTCACACTCCCGAGATATTTGTTACTAACTTACGATAAGTGAGTGTGTGTGTGTGTGTGTGTTCGTAATTTGTTGAATCTTTTTGTAACTATTACAAACAATAAATGTCAATGCTTAAGCTTTATCACAATGACGGGTGCTGAGAAAGAAAAAAACCTGAGAAAACTCATATAGATAAGTACTATTTCCAATAAATAGATGCATGATGAGTACGAGTACGCACTATTAGATGCAGGCATATATCCATAGCTTAACTACATATTTTTAAGCTACATATTTTCTAGGCCCTCAATGTTCCAAACACGTTAAATTTGCAAAAAAATCAGCCATTCTTTGTTAAAGTAAACTCCTAAAACTTCAATGACCACGAAATATTTATCAACCTTCGTTATCTTTGGGTTGTCATAACTGCCTCATTATACATAACTTCATTTTTTAGTCCTAGGTGTAACTCCCGTGTCATTCCATAACATTTATTGCTTCAGATATGAGTCAGAAAAAAATCTTCTTGAAAAATTCGTAAAATATTGCATTTGCCTCCTGCCATTTTTGTAAATCTCCCATCGTATCGTCTCAAAACAAAGCTACATTTGCTCATTGTGTACGGCCTCGCTAGAGATTTTGAAGTTATGTACGCCTACACCTTCCGCTTTCGAAATGGACATAATGTACAATAAGTCAAGCTCATTTCATTCTTAGGTCTCTTACTCATGAGAAGGACCCAGCGGACAACGCCCGCGGTTGACCATTTTCTTCATTAAGTTCCCGCATGAAAGGCGTCGCAATTTTGCGACCACAATAATGCGCTGAAAATACATCGATGCGAGAGCCTGCAGCCCTGAAAATTATGAGAATGAAGCTAGTGCAGTGTATCTTATTGCATTAGGGTCATGATACGCGAGCCTGTGACGAGTTTTAGCCCCGTGAGATCCAAACAGGCGGGTGAGGTTATTGCTAAATAGACAAATTCTGACACACGGATTCACGCATTTGAGAATAAACAACATTAGAAGTTAATTTTCCTAAAGGGGCGCCTAGGCGTGCAGTTTTCACGTTACTGCTGCCCTACGTGGTTGAAAAATTCTAGCACTGTACCTTTTTTGGATGATACGCAAACGATCTCTTAATTAATTTTTAAGTCTCTTAATTAACTAAGGCGACGAACTGACCGTTGCCGTGGGACCTCGCTCCCAATTAGTAACTTACGGTCCCTACGTTCCGTAAACCAAGGCTTTTGAAATTCCGGTAAGCGTGAATTAAACACATGGAAAACATTCAAGGGTGTTGGCATTTTATGCTCGCTTGATTTTGTGGTTGATCAATCAAAGATAGCAATCATTTTTGCAATACATGTAACATAATCGAGAGCGTTCTCTTCCATTCCATGTGAAGACAACAGTCTTCCGTAGAAAGAATGTCTCTCTTGGTTATCAAGATGAATTTTTGTACTTCAGAGGCTATGTAGATGCTGAAGTGCTTGAAGGTGATTACTCCATCCAGTGACTCTCCTTATGTTACAATAATTCTTACGAAGGAAATGGCAATTGACGAGATAGTTTTTTGAGTAATATGTTTAAACTTTTATTTCGCGAGCTGCGTCATCCTTCAGGACCCTCAACAGACTCACCATTAACCAGCAGGCGACCCACACGCTCTTTAATGTCGTTTTATTTATTAAATAAACCTTGCTCCATATCTGATAAAGCTCCACAACATTATATAGTTATCCTCTGCCAGATTTTTACGATTTTTTTTAATATCGCACGTTAAAATTATCTAAATAAGATGATAAACTAATTCTCGTTGGTACGACAAACAGACAACATGGTAAACTGACTCTCAGAAACTCACTCCGTATCCTTTACCAACACCTGCAGCATATTTCAAGGAACGCGAGAGCCGAGGGAGTCTCTCCGTCTCGCATCTAAGTTAGAATGTGGTGACAGCCAAGGGGCATATTATTTAGCAGCATGATAGTTTTTTAACCCTTGTAATTATTTCTTCAACATTTTATATTGCAGACCCTTTGTAGTTTGGCGTCGGACGTAGGCGCGTTGACGTCATTTTGCTCGAGCTTTCAGGGTCTGTCGTGCAACCTGCGCAGTCTAACCTGCTGGGTGCGCTGTGTACTCAGCTAATTGGTCACTCATTGTAGCATTCACCCACGTACATAACAAATTTGTTACTTATTGTAACATTTGGCGTACATAACAAAATTTGTTGCTGCTTGTAACATTCAGAATACATAGCAAAATTTGTTACTTATAGTAAAATTCATAGTACATGGCAAAATTTATTACTGATTGTAACATTCAGAGTACAGAGCAAAATTTGTTACTTATTGTAACATTCAGAATACATAGCAAAATTTGTTACTTATTGTAACATTCAGAGTACTTAGCAAAATTTTTTACTTATTGTAACATTCAGAGAACATAGCAAAATGTTTTACTTATTGTAACATTCTGAGTACATAGCAAAATGTTTTACTTATTGTAACATTCAGAATACATAAAAAAATTTTTAGTTATTGTTACATTTAGAGTACAGAGCAAAATTTCACTCAAATATATCCGTAAAATTTCGTTTCCTGGAACACAGCCAAAGTTTCTCAAAATCTTTCTAACCGAATAAAATGAAGAGAAAATCCTCTTAACGCTGGAACTCGGTCTTGTGGTCACAGGATTTTCAAATGAGTCTTTTTAGCATAAACGTAATACCCGTAATAATTATAATATTAAATGAAATACATGAGCAGCAATTCATAGAGTTTGAGGATATTGCTAACTGGTTTGCTATAACACTTCATAGCCAGGAATAAAAATCATGATACACGCTGATATCACCAGCTATCATCATGCCCGTGAAAGTTATGATAATTATGAGGACATTCTTTTTCGTAAATTTTAATTTTTTATCTTATTTTAAATTTCACATGTCGGATGATAACAAGCACAAAATCTCTACTCAGTCCGTCTGAAGTAATGTTACCATTGCTTATGAAATTTCTACATTTCTTGAGAAATGGTCACCAATTTCTAAGACTCAAATCGAAATTACGACTACGCTTGTTTTACAGTGCGCCCGGTTTTGGTTTTAATAAAACGGAAGATAATAAAACGGAGGGCGATAAAACGGAAGGCGATAAAACGGATGGTGATAAAACGGATGGCGATAAAACGGATGGCGATAAAATGGATGACGATAAAACGGATGGCGATAAAACGGATGTTGATAAAACGGAAGGCGATAAAACGGAGGAGATAAAACGGATGGTACTGAAATTAAAAGCGGAAAATGAAGGTGATAAAACCGAAGGAAATAAAACCGAAGGCAGTAAAACGGATGAGGATGAAACGGAAGGAGATAATAGGGATGGTGATAAAATAGGAGGTGCTGAATTTAAAAGGGATAAACTTGAGGTGATAAATCGGAAGGAAATAAAACCGAAGGTAGTACAACAGGAGAGGATAAAACGGAAGGGAGCCAAATTTCCCTCGAAATCGTCAGAATTCGTACAGTATGTGAGACTGATCTGCGAATCTTGGAAGAAAGTCTTCAAAACCAAGATTGCAATTAAAAATGTGCATAAGAAGACTTTAAATTCATAGGGCTGGAACTTCAACGAGGTCGATGAAGATCCTTGTTCCTCCGACTATTTCTTTGCGAATTAAAGTCCATGAGGACTCAGGAGAACTTTTTTTCTACTGGAAACGATAAGGCAGAGCGTCACTAAATGCCGGTAACTGTAAATAGGACGCAGCCTTTGACAGGGAGTCCTTAGACTTTCACTTGTAATGAACTGAAGATGTTCAAACTCAACGCAACGATTTAATTCATTTAGAGACACGTTATTTACAGTCCCTAGCGATCACAGATAACTCGACGTTTAATCGACTATTCCTGGACTGCTGTCGCGCATGAAATGATCTAGCGTTTGCATCGAAGAGATGATTTCAACGTGTTCTGCGTGTTGAGTCCCCGACGCACTGACCGACCGCAGTTGCGTAATGGTTTCTTATGAGTTAACACTCGTTTCACGTACTAACGTTAACAGAAATGCCTCATGCTTGAATTATAAAATTAACTTAATACCGTATATCCGAGTGGAGAGAGAGAGCAAAAATGGTAGACGCAAGGCTCACGCCAAAACACGAGCAAGGCACCGAATTCCTATTGGCACTCTTTATGGGAGAGTTTTCGTGTAAGTATTCATTCGTAGGGAACGAGTTAAGAATCTGCAAAGGTTTTAGTTTTTATCTGAGGCGTCATTAGTTTCAGGTCTCCCCTTCTCCCTTTCCTCGGGGTTGAGAGGAAGGGCATTCACTTAATCTCTTGCTGGAGTGTAATAGCTCTTGTTTTAAATAGCTTCAATTCTTCATTTGAATTGGCTCAGTGAGCATCTCACTATCCATTCACTTGCAACTGATGAAACTGGGCTTTTTCCGTTTGACGGCCGCAACTGAAACACTTATGAAACTAAGCGAATTGAACGTGGTTTTTCCATATTGTTCCGAACGCGCCTTTTTCGAGAGATGGTTTTGAGGATTGTAGAGGGTTTGTGCTCATACTCATTTCTTCAAAGTTCCTTTCGATTCTCACCAGTAGGTCGTAATCTGTTGTGTTGACTCCTTACCGTTTGTATGAATTTCAAAATTCATCCTCATATGGATGCTGCTAGCTTCTCGTGAAAAACTAAACGAAATCTTATTGTAGGCATACATAAGGCATCAACTCATATTTGGTACTAGGCAATATGCAGCCTTATTGCATAAATAATTCGGTTAGAATGAGGTTAAGTTCGGTTGGGTTCGGTACGGTCGGTGAGGTTTGTTTCTCGTTAAATTTCGGTAACGGTATGTCCGAGCCGCCGCCCTGCATCGCAATAAGAACTATTCAAGAAAATGATAAGTATCTCACAAATGCCTATCCTATTTCAGTGCTCGGTCAGCTCAGGAGATGATGAGTAGGATTCACAGTTTATATATGCATGTAGCGAGTGTTTGAAAAATGTAACTGAAATGTATATGTGTATGCCTAAATTCGGTTCGTACATGCGTCCATTAATTTAAAAAGGCTTTAGTCTTCTGGTCCCCCATTTTTGTGTGATTGGAATTGCAAAAATTCGTAAATTTTGTATAGGCAAAGAGAGTTCAACATTTTGTGAAGTTTGCGTAGCTTAACAGCTATGGAATTATATCGCTCCCTTGATGCTAACTTTCTAAGTGCAGTTTGAAACCAAAACTTCAAGGTTACAGCAGAGTTTTGTCCTTCAGTCCAACTTTCAACGAGCGATAAACGTTATTTTCCGAATACTGCTAATGCCATAACTAACGGACCACACCAAACCTGACAAAAATGTTCAGCATTGATTCGTTTAAGAACTAAAGACACCGTAAAGGATTCAGCAAACAGTGTTCACTCNCGTCATTTTCCGAATACTGCTAATGCCATAACTAACGGACCACACCAAACCAGACAAAAATGTTCAGCATTGATTCGTTTCAGAACTAAAGACACCATAAAGGATTCAGCAAACAGTGTTCACTCAGTGGCCAATTCTGTCCAAATAAAATGTACGAAGCAAGACTGGGTTGCAGATTGTAAAAGAAATTGCTCACGTTCAAGTCAAAATCACCTTCTAAATTCGACATATTTTACACTTCGAAAGCTTCCTCTGGTCTTGCGTTTCCGTGTCTTGTAGCGCGCCACAAGTTAGAATGTCGGAACCCCACTCGCGGAGCTGAACAATGTAGACCCTTCCAAAACAGGGGCCGTTGAGCCGGACGCCCATCCTTAGTCACTGTGTTGTTTTTCTGCCAGGTTTTCAAGTGGTAGTCATCACACATATACCCTGTGTAAGTCACCAACAGCGGCGCAAACTACGGTATGTGCGGATGCCTTCCAAATGTTCAGAATGGGTAAGGTACCCCGCCGTTTGGAATGACTAGTTATTTTCAAAAATGCATCTTTTTTTCCCTGATGTATTTGTATATTATGGAGCGAATAATGTATTATTCGTATTCACGTTATGGGGATTTGAAACTTAAAAGACTATAACAAATAACTATTCCAGTTTATCAAAATGTTCAGGATCTGAACGAGTGCAATGACTGCAACCGTCACATTAAGTATTATGGACTGATTAGGAACAAGCGCTCTAGGGGAGCTCATTTTCCTAATGAGAATTTCTCCTTACGAGAACTGATTACCTCACCGTCAAGCTAAAAATAGAGGGAGGATATTAGTGCAGTGCAGAAGCTCGCTGTGTTTTCGGTGAGCGACGGAAAAAATCGAAAACAGTTGCATCTGTATCAATATAAATATCAACTTGTACATGATATTAAACCTGTAAAAACAAGCAAGATTTTCTACCGGTGCGCTGTACTGATATTAAAAAAAAAGAGATGGCGATGTTGGGCAGCGTGACGTGCGACTCGCGTATTCACGATGAAAATTTCAAATGGTGACAAATGAGAGTTTTGATATGTACGTCATTTTGTAACCATTGCTTGGAGTAAACGTCGAGCGCGGGAAAACGACTTCAAGTCAGCACGTCGAACAATTTAGCATAGGTAAATACTGTTGTTGTCGGTTAAAGTAATTAAACCAATAAAACTCTTATCTTGTTTTGCATTACGGTTGTTTCGTTTCACACCTTGACAAACACATTTACTAGAACTGTGGTTTTGCTGCAACGCTCTGCATGGGAACTGCATGTGGACTGCAGCTCAGAGGACTGGACACGCTCTTCCCCACTGCGCCTCACTTTCATGCGTATGTTATTGGGTCACATCCCCACCTTGGGCTCCATGGCTTACTGGTAGGCTCCATGGCTTACTGGTAGGCTCCATGGCTTACTGGTAGACTCCATGGCTTACTGGTTAGCGTGATGGCCTAGCATCCGGGACATTCAGGGTTCGATCCCGGTTCAAGTAAGGCATTTTCATGTAACCAGGGAGTACTTGCCTAGGAAAAAGAAGCTTAAGCCACGCATTCCTCACATCCCGCACAACGCCTGTAGTTGTAACGCATTGAAAACACAACGGTAAAACGTGTTGGAATTTATAAAGGTGACACTATCAAAATTGATGTTGATGTATGGCCGCAGTAAAATGTTGATGTATCGACACTTTGGGAAGTTGAGGATTCGTCGTTTTGCTGATAGGGGTCTTTCTGTCATCACAAAACACACGTTTAAAATAAATTAATGTGAAATATCTGTGTGGAGACGTAGGGTCGATGTCCGCCTTTACGCAATTGACGCTCCGGAAAGTTGCTGCTGAGTGAGAAAACCAAGACAGCAAAATTAGATTCAGCAATGATCAACCTTGCCAAATGGTCTGAAAAAAAAGGTTCAAAGTAGTTTTTAGGGATAGATCAAAATTTAATAAATTTAGTGGTGATGAATAGCAATTTGCAAAAAAAGAATGGATGAATGTGTCAGGTCTAATTTTATGAAGAAAACAGTCGATTTCAGTGAAATGAGCGTAGTCTTTAGTACGATTTCAGGATTGAATACTAGTACGATTTTGTACGATTTCTTTTTTTGTACAAATTGAGTACCCTTTGAATATTTTGTACCCTATTTTGTATCCTTTTGTACGATCAAATTCAAGAGTAATTAACAAAAGAGTAAGCTGTTTGAACAACGTGTCTTCCACATGGTTGCAAAAGTCTTGAATTGAAGCTCCTGTGTTCATACAGGACAACGATCCTTGCCACAAGTCAAACTTGTAATGTTTGGATTTTCTAATGGATCAAAGATTTGAGGTCACGAGCTGGTCACTCCGAAGTCCTGACTTGAAGCCCACGCAGGACATCAGGGATTCAGGACTCATGGAAGACATTAGGGCAAATTAGAGTGACTAGAACTACAGCTAATTTGGAGATTTGTTGATAAATTTGCAGAACAAATGTGCAAATATCGCAGAGTTCCGATGATAAAAACTACTGTAATCATGCGGCCGAAAATGCACTGCTATGATTCAAAATAAGGATATCAAGCATAATTTTCTTCTTGAATGTGGACAATTAATATTTAGCTTATAGCTTAATTCCTTATGTACATTGTTTCAATTAGGCTGAAAAGTTAAGACAATGTTTTCATCTATATACCTACATTCTCTATACCTACATATCTATATACCTACATTTTATATACCTACATACCTATATACCTACATTTAGTGAAAATAACCCCTCAGGGGGCATAGGATAGGTCATAGGCAATACAGGTAGGTTAGGTTTGCCTATCCTATGCTATGGGGACTAGCGCCCCCAGGGGAGCACTGCTGGGCTACCTCAGCTTTAGATAGGCCTTCGGGACTTCTATCTTTCATGCCCACTTTGCTTCCTTCCGTTTTCATTCCTTCTTCGCTATTTCTTATTTGTCTTTTCTTCCTCTTCCTTCTTAACTTGCTGTTTCTATGCGCAGGGGATCTTGTGTGGGAACACACCCTGTGCATAGATTCCCCGTTCTCCTAAGTCCATACTAAATGGTCCCTACTCTTTCGGTGCGAAATAGACTGAGTTTCTGAAGCGCTGCTTTCACTACTACTTCTACTACAACTAGTGAAAATGATGGAACAAGCGACGCTTAATTTCTTTAGGTTTAGAACGTTAAATTGAAATTAAAATTACAGTACGTATTCCCTTGGAAACACATGAATGCTACAATGGAATGCAGACAAAGACAGGTGATCAATCTTTCCTATTGGTAGGCAGGATTTTTGTTCAAGCCACAGCACAGCATGTGTCGGTAATTATATTGAGAGTAACGAACTTGCAAATCGGGCTTACTAAAGGACTTGACCCGGGAACGAATTATCCCGAGATATCTCGTGGCCGTGGTTGCGTTCACACGGTCAATGTCGGTTGCCCAGACCGTGTGAAGGCACCGCCGGCCGTTCGGGGGTCATTCGTTGAAGGCTTCATAAAGTGAAGAGTTAATTCTGCTGCTCATCCTTTCTTCGACCTATTTCGAGTCGTGTAGGTAGGCGGTATGTGGGCTGGTAAACCGGCGGCACTCCAGTGTGGTCAGGGCATAGAGGCCCAAACATTTTCAAGATATTCAAGATATTCAAGATATGGTATAACCCATTCTGGTGACAAATCTGCCTATTGTGCTGTACCTCGCGTACTAGCGATATTGGCGCCCTAATTTCGCAAAAGTTGCTTCGTGCACTCGATGATCGGGATCTAGGTAACAGCTGGTCGCATAACGCAGTGCTTCTCTTGGAATTTTCCGTTCAGTTCACTGAACACTTTTCTTTCACTTTATTCTATTCCTCCATTTAAAGAAGAAAGGCTTATGAAACTTTTCCTAGCCCAATTTTGAGAACAAATTCAAAATTTTCATTGCCAGTATTTCCCTAGAAAAGCATTCAAGCAAAAGTTATCAGTGACAAAGTAATCCCATATTGGTGGGTGGAAGCAATATTTTGACGGATTATTTTTATTACATTTGATATTATCCCTAGTATTTTTATTATCTTAGTTACTTATTTTACCCTAATATTTTTATTTCAATTGATATTTTCCCAGACAACACATTAGCTCGTTCAACCAAAGGTACCTGTGCTCTTCAGGTAAAGGCAACACGTCTGAATAGAGTGTTCTAAGTACTAAATAAACTTAGCGGAAGAACCTCGCATCTACGGACACCTCGTGTTAACGAACATCGGATACAATGGACACAATCTGCCCTGCTGAATGCACATTGCATAGCCCAGAATTTCCGGTACGGAGGTGCAGGATAGTCGCGTGTGTATATTACTTGCACCAATGAGTTCAGTAATAAAAAGTTCAACTGTGATACCTGTTGAGTTTTGTTGTTTCATGTTGATAGGACATCTCTCGTAGTTGAAATTCCATTTGAAGTTGAGGTTGAGAACACCCGTATTTGAACGCGTTACGAGGAGAAACATAGATAGCGCGTATAATTTTGTCATTCGAAACACGTAACAATAACTTTCACGCACCAAAGGTTAAGAAAGATAACATGTAGTTAATAATTCCGGGCATTACCGATTACATCAGTCGTCAATTTTTCGAATTTCATTTGAGTTTTCATTTAAAAGTTACAATTGTACAAATGCAAGATAACTTAGCCTCCGTATCAACCTACATACGCAAAGGGACGTTGAAAATGACGTTGTGACTGTCACTGGTGCATTTCTTACAGCTGCATGAGCATAGGGACTAACCGAAACACAGCGTCAGTTCAGATTGTTTAATAAAAAAATGGTTGTAATGCCTCTTCTTATAAACGATGCTGACTTAAAATAACTTTCTTTAGTCTATAAATAGGAAAAAATCTACGAACTAACATGGCCTTGTATCCTCCTCATGAGCCGACGCTCTCACACGCCTCTGATTTGTACATAAAATCTACGGCAACACACCGCACAATTTCAAGCGGATTACAATTCCGCCGTGGCGATGCCGACCGCAAAAAATCTACGGCAACACACCGCACAATTTCATACGGATTACAATTCCGCCGTGGCAATGTCGACCGCATAAAATCTACGGCAACATACCGCACAATTTCATACGGATTACAATTCCGTCGTGGCAATGTCGACCGCATAAAATCTACGGCAACACACCGCACAATTTCAAACGGATTACATCTCCGCCGTGGCAATGTCGACCGCATTATGCTTGTTCGCTTACAATAACATGGCGCTGCTGAATTGAATCGGGTGCGATTTTCAAGCAGGGGAACACTTACGCAATCTTCATGCAAGGGAAGTTACGAGAAGGAAATAAACCGGAAAAATTCCTATAACTTTCAGCCTGGGGAACATTCGTGGAACATTTAGTGGGGAATGTAAGTTTTCTTTTTTAGAAAGTGCGGAATAGACAGCCATCTCGTGACCGCCTTCTGAGAAGGACATATTCGACGGCAAGTACAGCACGGATCGACTCAGCACACAATTCTTGTTCAGGGGAGACTTACCAAAAATAAAGAGACAAACCATGTTGAGTATGCAGACTACAATATATAAATAACACATAATAACTCGTCAATGACGTAACAGCACCCATATATAAAACATCCATACAACTGCAGCAGCCAAATGCTGCCTCGCGGGAGTCACACTTGCGCACAATACCTGTGTTGCCTGTTCGCTGTCTGGCATGAGTTGGGAAGGGGGGATGTGGTGGGGAATCGGGGATGTGGTGGGGAAGTGGGGATATGGTGGGGAAGTAGAGATATGGAGGGAAGTGGGGATGTGGTGAGGAAGTGGGGATGTAGGGATGTGATGGGGAAGTAGGGATGTGGTGGAAATGTACTGATGTGAGGATGTTAAGATGTGGGATGTTGAGGTATGGGGACGTAGCGGAGATGTGGGGATGAGGTGGGGATGAGATGTAGATGCAGTGATGTGGGGGAGATGTGATGGTGACATAATGGGGATGCGGGAAAGAGGTGGTATGTGATGAAGAGGTTGAGATGTTGTGAAGAGGTGGAGATATGGCGAAAGGGTGGGGATGTGGTGAACTGGTGGGGTAAGTGGCGAACTGATGTGGATGTAATGATGGGGGGAGGGGTTAAAAGGTAGGAATGTCGTGATGTGGTGGAAATGCATTTGTGATGTGGTGAGTATATGCTAGGGAGGTAGTGTTGTAGCAATGTGGTGGGGATGTGGTGAGCAGGTGAGTATGTGTGGTGAGCAGGTGAGTATGACGTGAAGTAATGGAGATATTATGCGCTTGGGTTGGGATGTGAAGGTGAGGATGTGGTGAAGAGACAAGAATGGGATGATGTGGCGGAGATGGATGAAGAGGAGGAATGAGGTGATGAAGTATGGATGGGATGATGTAGTGGCGATGATATGCGGAGGTAGGGATGTGATGATGTAGTGGGGATGAGATGAGGAGGTAAGGATGTGATGATAGAGTGGTGATGAGATGAGGAGGTAAGGAAGTGATGATAGAGTGGGGATGATATGAGGAGGTAGAGATGTGATGATGTAGTGGGGATGAGGTGATTAGGTAGGGATGAGGGGATTGGGCCCCTATGAGGGGTTCAGGTTGCGCCAGCTTTAGGGTCCCTGCACAATTGGGGAGGCAAGGCAGACTGTCTGGGGAGCAGAGCAACATGCATGGCTTCTTCTGCGATTCTGATGTCAGAATACAAGAAAAAAACACAAGCAAAATGGCCACATCCCTGCTCCCCTTAGCTTTGCGCTTTACCTAACTTTGATTTTGAGGGCTAAAACTAAAAAAAGTATGCTATCGCAACCAACCTCAAGCCCCCGATCTCCCCAAGCACATCCCCTTCTTCCGAAAATTCGAGTTGAATGTCAACACGTTTTGAGAGTGGTGTAGAATGAAGATAATTGTGAGAATGGATGAGGTCGGACGTTTTTGATACGTTGAGCGTGGAGTGCTGGTCAATTTCTATTCTGTTGATTGAGCAGTTCCGTCAACGGTCAAGAGAAAGAATCACGAAAGAGACAGAACGAAAATGCAGAAACATTCTCGATGAGTTCAAAGTTTTTCAGGGCGAAATGTTTTGTATATTGACCTGAACAAAGTGTCTCATGTAGGTATAATGTATGTAGTTCGTACGTACTGGAAGAATTAGCGTTAAAGAAAAGATTCCCATCCTCAAACCGAAAATTTACGATACATTTGACAAGTGCAGTGGAGACTAAAGGAAAACAAGACGTGAAATTATAACTCGCACGGATTTTCCGCCTAAAAATAAAATGATTTTCACTATAAGCGAATACCCGTAATGTTTCCAACCATCACGCTATACAAGGTCCCCCCTGAAGAAAAATGCTTGCATATATTGCTTAATTCCAGATGCTACTTCTCAGTGCAAAAATGCCGTCACAATTTGCTCTTTGATCGGCACATAAACTCTAAATGAACTGAGAAAGGATGAATTTTGTAGGGATCAACCACCTAATGTGGCTTGACGCGATGAGCTCGAGGAGAAAGTGGAAAAAATTAGTTGATTTATACTGAAAAAAAACTGAAAAATATCGAAATCTTCTAAGCGGGAATCTCCAAGACGTACATCACAGCTCATCTGAGTTCAGGAAGGGATAGCCTTACAATTGGTGTTTTTTAACAGCACTTTTCCAGAGGGGATCCCGCAACACATCTTAACTTCCTACTCACACACTCGCCCTATCTTACGGCCTGCCAACAACGTATAAGTCCATACTTGCTCTTAATAAAAGGTGCAAATCCAATAGCCATGCAATAAGCGATGCCAAAACAGAGAAAACAGATCTGGATGACACAACCTTCACAACGTACACAAAAGACACGAAGCAATTAAATAGCACTGCAGAATTGGGAGAGCAAAGGAAGTTTCAAAAAAAGCTTACAGCCCTTTGAAAACGCCCGAAATTTATGTGATTGCATAATCCATGCATTCAATCATTTGTTGCTTCGTTATTTTATTTCTCGTATTCATTCTTTCTTCGCAGCTTTTATCTCTCGATTAAAAACTAGTCATTCCAAAACTAATTAACTGAAAACTCAAGAACAAAGAGCGATGGATAACCGATGGCTCAAAGATTAAATCATATCATGGAAACTCAAATAATTTGCAGTACATTCAACTTGAGAAAAACTTCACCAAAAAGTAAATGGGAAAGCTTATTTAATGAGAACAAGAACAAATAGCTACGGTCCATGGCAGACGACAGCGTTTCAACAGTTAGATAGGTAAACAACTGCAACAAGGTAGATAGCACCAAACTACTGAACAAACTTTTGTACACACTAGCAATATGATTATCAACCCTTATTTACAGTTTCTTGATCGGAGAACGTAGCTCGCAGTTAGTATTGTGCAATAATATAATTCCTAACTAATTTCATTCTAGAATTTATAAGTGTGAATAAAAAAAAATCGGAAATTAAAGGGAATTTCAAAATCGCCAACTTTGAATCTGACGTCAGAAGAATTAACAAGTTTGATCATGAACCGTCTGTTCTCTAACGCAAGAATTATTGCTACTTTTAATAAAATTAAACGTGCGCCAGTCGCGGATAACAGGGGAAAACAAATAAAGTCAACTGTGATGATGAATACAATTTTCAATCATCATTCTCCTACATGATAGTATTGGTACACTCGTGCAATGTATTGTTGACGTCTCTATAGACTGACTTCAATTTGAGTGTAAATGTGCCTTGAGTGATCTTTCGAATGAACTAACTTTCAATACCAGCTTACAATAGATATTCGTGTGCAATTCTAAAGCAACAAATTCGGGAAAACAACAAGGGAGACCAAAAATAAGGTAGCGGAGAATTGAGCCAAATTTTTCAGCACGAATGAATCGGAGAAAGTACTCTAACAAGTTCCCGAAATGCACGCGTGACTTATGCTGTTATTGCGCCTGACCGCAACATGACATGTAACTGCAGAATAACTGGGAAGTGAGTTGAAAAAATGTTTCAGGGATTAACCTTATGCTTAGAAGTCAAAGAAACAGTGTAACTTCAAAGTCCAAGGACAGACGCGGTCCTCGTGACGCAGGTAAGCAAACTACCATATCTCAAAAGAAAATTTAAAACTCTAAACGACAGGTTTTCAACAGAGTAAATAGAATGTTCGTGTATTGAATAAGGCACAAATGAAAAAGTGAACAAATGCGAATAACTGATATTAACGATCAACAAAAAACCAGCCAACACTCACACTCGATCGAACTGGTCTTTAGCACCAAGCCAGAGGTCGGAAACGGTAAGCCTCACGAGGCGCAGCTTCATTGCTGAGATCAGAGTAAAGATCGTCAGATAAAAATGTGGTACATAGACAAATCACTTTTGGTTTTGGGGACACACTTGTTTGGAGATCGCATTCATTTGTTACGTCAAAAGCAATGTTGAGGGCAATACCAGCATGAGCACCGTTGTTACGGCGGTAGCATTGTATGATAAATAACGCGAATACCATTACCCTGACGGTAACCTTATTATTATGCGGTACTGTTACGGCCGTTACTTTAAGGGAAATAACATTACGCGTTACCGTAGCAACCGCTAATTTGACGGTAACAGCATTATGCGACAAGATAACGACCTTTACTTTGATGGCAGCAGTAACGTAGAGCCAGAGGGTCTTGTTTTAACAATTCCTTGTGTTGCAAATAACATTAATAAGTCGACGGAGACTGCTAGACATCCCTTACACTCAAAGCATCTAACATGTACACACTACAATAGCTTTATTTACGAAATTATATTAAAGCGTCATTTTAACAGGAAAAAATAGTGAGCGACTCGGGAATTTCCGAAAACTTTTGGTGAGGAATTCTCCCCCTGTCAAAGTCGCTCGAATCTGACGGTAACTTAAAGGTAAAGTTTAGGATCTAGGGGCCGTAGAGGTAATTTAGGGGCTAATTTATTACGATAAATCCAATAGCACGCTGTGTAAAGGCATAATTAACTAGAGCTTATCGAATTGCATCACACCCAATCGTTTTAAAGTTACTCAACCGCGAGGGTTGACAGCTCAAATGTACAACTCTCGCCAGCACTACCAGAGGGCTTGGAAAGTTCGACTCCATCAGGCACAATTTTGGAAACAGTTCGATTTTTACAAGAGGCACTCCGAATTCAGATTTGTAGCTCGTAATTATGAGTTCAGCAATATTTTCAGTCGATTTCTCTAATAATTTCAGGTTAGAACGGACAAACTCACTCACAAACGATCAAACGATACTCCCGTGTGACGTCACTCCGTAGTCATGGCTAAAACTCCTCACAGCTCACGCACGTCAACGGCAATGTCTATAGAGGCAAAGATTTATGCAATGACATCAAAGCAGTTGCTATAGGACAGAATAAATAACCCTTCAAAGTAAAAAATGGTGATACATCATAGTAAAAAATATCACATCCCACAATCTTCAAGTTCTTAAAAAAATAAAGACGATGACTTCGCACATTTCAAAATACAAACAAAGAAGTCCCGGAATCTCGGGACGAAGTAGACAAAAAAGATGAGATCACAACCGTTATCTGATTCAAAACATAGGTAGCATAGATACAGGCAGACGCAGAAGCAAAGACAGGTAGAAGCAACGCCCGCCTGTGATGAGTAGAAAGCTGGAACACTCCACACAATCATCGTTAGGGAAATTACAAGTCTTTTGCACTAATGGGAGCATTTTTCAAAAGTAACGTACGCCGGTCTTTGGAAGTGGTTGCTTTGTACAAAACTCTACAGCCTTCTGTAATTTCAAGCGAGTTATTACTCTGTCTTTAACATTTCGGGCTCAATTTTTTCAAGGGACTCGTTCCCTTTTTTACGAAATGCATTTTCTTAAGTTTGTTGCGTCGGGAATTCAGCTAAAATGATTTGAATACTGTTGCGTTTCACGAGGAAGGGACTTTTCATATCGATCGAAAATAAGCTTATCCTTCGCATTCGAACCAAATTCCTGATGTTCAACACTGAAATTTATGTGTCAACACGAATGAACGACAACTCCAGTACCATGCAAAAATGAAAAACCCTATGGGTGTAAATTTGAAAATTTTATTCCTGCAATTCCATTGTTAAAATCTTATTGGGAAAAATACTCCAGTAAAAAAAGTAGGTATACGACTTCATGGTTGTTGAACACAAAAGGTCTGAAATGAAAAGAACAAGCTTTTTTCTTTTGAAATGGAATGAAAGTATATCAAGTTGCCTACGCTATGTTCATACTCAGTTTAAATAAATTAATTGAAGCTGTGGCTTGTCGACGCCGCCTCGTTGTCAGCTCTAGGGGGAGTGTTGACTAGCAAATAATTGAGCACTGTCACAATCTCTCAGTTTTAAGACTGCAACAGAAGAAAGAATCTTTTTAGTACACTTTTTGCGAAGCAACTCGAGTCCTTTAACCCACTCTACTTCTTCATTTACCACCAGAAGCCAAAGAAAGAGCAACAAAAGAGTATGATATAAAGAACACAAACGGAGATCATTTTGTTCAATGAGCATTGATGATAAAAATTGTCTGGAATCACCCCAGAGCAGTTGGGAAAGCGGAAGTTACCCTGTTTTTCAGTATAGGAATATACTGCTCTAGGACAGGAAAAGGCATGTAAAGTTTTCAAACCACTACGAACACGAAAACATTTACGTACGTACACGCATATCTACATCAATCATTATTGGAATTATGACAGTCGTCTATAAAAATATTTCTACACTACACACTGATGGTGTCATTTTTACCCCCATTTCTCAAGAAAATTAATTTTTGTATAAAAATTACCCCACGAATACGTACAATGGACACGGAATTATTGTGTGAGCTACTACCTCTTGTACAAAAATTTATCTCTACAACACGACTGACGCGCAGTCCTCTAAGACTGCGCGTCAGTTCTAGAACACGGTCACTACGACATGGTCATGAAATCCTCAAAATAAATTGCTTTCCGATAAAGAGTTAAACACTACAAAAATGAATGTTTCAGAAAGTTACCCTTTCACTGGATGGCTTTTTTCTTGCTCCTATTTGTGCTTGATTTTCATTAGAAAATATTGGCTCTTCCGTAATATGGCATGGAGGTAAGCTTCTATGACTAATCTTACAGCTCGGACAACTTCCTCCTTCGAGTGCTCGACGCCCTTGCACTGGGATGCACTCGGGCATTTCTCTTGAATGTTCGTCAATTTCGCCTTCCAGAATATGGAGAATAGGGTTAAAAATCTCCTGTTCATTCCACGGCTCTTGATTAAGTAGCAATCAACGCGCTCAGTGATGAGTCGTGAGTGTTAATGCTACCTAGACGACGTAACACTGATCACAACTCGAGGTGGAAATCGTCCTTTTCAAGAAATGGCATCGACGGCCACCGCCTGTCTCCTCGGCAGAATCTGAGGTCGAAGCCACAAATTCGCTCAGTCAGTGTTATTTTGAGGCCTCAAATTCGCTCAGTCAGTGTTATTTTGAGGCTGGAGAGGAGATGCTTTATTTTTACATGTCATTTTGTTGCCAATCAAACTTAATTTCTTTAGACCCTTGCTGGCTGTGGAATGCCATGAACAAGTGATGCAGAATTCATAACTGCATCTGTGGGGACAGGAGGTATCGTTGGGAACGTTCCAAAAGGTTCTGGCAAAAGAGGAGCGTCCAAACCTGTCAATGGATTGCGGAATCGGAAACCGTGAGAGGAAAGAACGCTATCATGTTTCTTTTCAAAATCCTGAGAATCTTTCAACATCGAACTTGGCAGAAAGGGAGCCACTGGATAGTTGCTGCTGACATCAGCTCTTAGTTTATTGAAGAAGTGGAGAGCGCTTTCAGTTATTGGAAAATGTCATGGCTGTGTAGGCAGCACGCTCGGAGGTGCGCCGCTCTCAGAGTAGTTGGTGAGGGCAGCAGCGGTGTTGGACAACCTCAGCTCGTCTTGGTAAGAACCAATGGTCGGTCGGGCGGGGTCGTTGTACTGGTTGTTGTAGAAAGCTCTTCTGACTTGGGTGGGCATTGTATCTGGTCGGGACATGTCGACGTTCTGGTGCTCCCTCGCGATGTGGCACCTCACCGTGAACCATCTCGTGAAGCCGCGCTGGCAGATCGGACAAGGGATCCGGACTCCTTTGTGGAAGCAGCGGATGTGCGTGCGCAGGTTGTTCTGGTGCCGGTACGCTCGCGTGCAGTACGGACATTTGACGCGCTCCTCTGGTGGGAAAAAGGTGTGTTAGGACAAGTGATCTCCAGTGACACTATGTAACATGACTTTTATCCGATGCTGTTAAGTGCTATTCTCTTATTCATCGTAATGAAAAACGATAAAAAACGACCATTATTCCAATGAATCTTTGCTTTTGTTTTATATTTATCTATATTATTTCTGCAAAGATGGGAGAAATATGTAAATTCATTAACTTGACCACTAAATCAAAGTAATAGGATTGAATTTTTTCAGTATCAATAGTTACAAAGTAATATGAAATAATGATTTTAAGCCACGAACAAGCCACAAAGGAAAATTTCTCACGGAGGGTATAAAACCAGTGTCTAAAATTAAGAACGTTGGAAATAATGCATTTTTGTCTTAAATTTTCCTGGCTCCTTAAAAATCAGGGTCAATAGGGACACGTAAGTACAGCTGACAGTGACACAGATAGAGGATTTTCCCTCAGAGTTCGTTCGCAAAAACAGGATGATTTTCCTTCACAGCTCGTTCACAAGAACAACATCGCATATGCGCTGCTTTACGTATTCGAAATAGTGTGATAGCATAATTTTTCCGACTCATTTAAGATGCTGGAAAGCTGGTTCCAGCGTCCCTGTACGAGACTAGGATGGGTGAAAGCTGACTTAACCTGTTAACGGGTATTGACATATGATATCCGCGTGGTAGTTGCATTCACACGGTCGCTGTCGATTACGCATCCCGTATGAATGCAACACCGGCCACCTGGGCGGTGACCGTTAACAGGTTAATTCTGCATCTCGTTAGGCGCACTGTTAACTCGATGAACACTCAGCAACTTAACGTTCCGTCGGATGTGAGAAGAGCGTTTTTCAGGGGATAAGTTGCTCAATAAAGAACCTATGTGGCAATTTATTTCAGTGAATTTTACTCTTTGAACATCATGCAAGAAAATATGTATTGAGTTATATTGATGAACGATAACTGAAGTCCCCGTAACGACAAAATGGACAAAAAACACACGCGATAACAGCACGTGTATGCACAAATTAAAACACTCGACAATGATGCCCATTTAGAGCTCGAGTACCAAAGACTTCATCTCACATCTGACGACCACAATCACAATTCGAAGTTTCAACGCGACTTCCACCCGTAATTTTTAAGGTTGTAATCTTACTGATCACAATCAGAAGTTTCATTGCGACTTCCACATTTTAACTTTAAGGCTG